>JAHWFP010070594.1:0-73110 GCA_023313725.1 Lithobius niger
AACTTGTCGTAGGGGAGATGAGTACACATGGCCAAACCATAGAGGTTGTTCATATCCCAGTCCTTTATGTATAGAGAAGGTTTGCTAGTCATGTAAAGAGGCAGGTATTTGTTATTGGCTTTTGAATGCCTGTCTGCGATGAATGAAACTCTGCCTCTGGTGCCAGAAGATATGAGATTGTGTTTCCCAACGTGCATGAATAGCTCCAACTTATGCTCCTGCATCCTAAGCAGAGCTGCCCATCTGAACCGTGGAGTGGAGATGTAATAGCAGGGGTCTAGCTTGTTATATTCGAGGCACAATTTCCGGATATCTTCTAATACATTGGCGACTAGGATAACGTCAGTCATTTGGTAGATCACGTGGTACGTACGGAATACCTTTGATTTCATCCTCAGTCAGAGGTTTAGCGGTTGCATGTACTCGTCTCCAGCCAACATCCCGTCTTTCAAGCAGGAGTAGAACGAGTGCCTCGACGGCAGAATTTTTTCGTCGAAAATGGACATGTTGTTTATATATTCGTAAGGGTAAACACCCTTCTACATTAACAGGTTCAGAGCCTTTTCAAAGGAGGTTTCCTCTGTAAATCACGCGTATTTCAATTCAGAGTTTAATGCCGTCTCGAGGATGGGGAAGCCGCTATTGTCGTCCTGCGGTTCTTTAATAGTGTATCCAGAGAAGTGTTTAAGAAGTTAGCGCTATCTACAAAGCGAAGGTTTATCTTGCCGACGTCATCCTTAATCGTTATGGTCTGGAACCTCTCGGTGTTGCGAGCGATAACATCTACTTTTACTGGCAACTTGTGCACTGCGGGCACCAAAAGGTGCATGTCGTACCCTTCAAAGCCGTGGAACACGACGGGAATCGTTTTTCGTTCTGGAGCGGTTAGGTTGCAGTTTGGATGAGCAGCCAGCTCCTCTGCATTTCCCGCTGATGTCGCAATGATCCCTCACGAGCCATATTTTAGCTATTCCTTCGATATTTGATTTCTGATAACAGTTTTTGAAGGCTTTCCCGCAAAAATGACACGCTGGCATTCTTGAATTTGGTTTCTTCGGATAGGTAAGGTGGATGAATTTTGCATTTTTCAGCACTTTTGCGTAATATCGAGCTTCTTTTCCATACATTTGTAAAATACGTTGACCGCGTCTTCTCCCAAGTGGTACTTGTGACGTATAATCTTACCATCGTGCCCCCAGTAGGTTGTAACCGTAACTCCAAGGAAGGTGTTGATGGATTTCGGTGATTGAACATCGAAGCATCGGGATAAGCGGTTTGACGTGGCAAGGAGGCATTCAAAATCGGCAAAATGATGTGAGGGAAAGAGTTTTGATGGCTAATGTGCTTGTATGAGAGAGAGTTTTCTCCTAGCTTCTTGAATCTAAGCGCTTGTACGGGGTTAATTTTGATGCATCCTTTCCTATGGGCCAGGAGCATCCATTCTACTCCAAAACCGGCGAAACAATTCCTACAATAGAATTTGGCATGGGAGCCTGAACCTCAATAGCGTAGAAAAGCAGCTACATCAGTAATGGCACAGTAATGGGTGTTTAAGGTGTCTAAACCATCGTCGTCGTTGTACAGATAGAGAAGGTCGATCAGTAGTCTGTCCAAGTTTTTAGAGATGTGAAGCGTGTGTAACTTCTCTCGGCTATAACCGATGATATTGATCGATAGATCGTTCCCCCTTTCAAAACTTGTCGATTATGGCGATGGTAGAAGGGTAGAACAGCGTGGAAGTATCGAGCATATCCTCAAATCTCTGTATTCTTCCGGGTCGACATTGTCCAACTGCAAAGCCGTGCCCAGTACTTGATAGAGAAAGCATTTATGATCGTTTAAATTTTGAATATTCACGAGTGCTTTCTGCTTGCCAGCGAGCACTTTTGGAAGAGGGATGTACGAAAATGCTTGCAGCGGCTTATACCTAGAAACTGATTAGTAGGTAATGGATGCGAGATATAACCCAGCTGCTACCCCACTCGGCGAAAGCATCGATGGATTCTTGGATTTTTGCGAGGGCTTCGTCCAGCAGATCAGGAATGTCGTTGGGATTATGTATTTCAGAGTATATCGACCAGAATCCCGCTTGAATGAATGTAGCCTCCCTAGTAAAATCTATACCACGGCTGATCTGAGCTTTGCAACGTACCAGCTGGTGTAAACAAAATTCCAGCATGGCTTGTAGTGCCACATGTATAGATAAGAGGAATTGGAGCGGATCGCCATAGGCGCATTCTCCCACTAGACGCATCTTGTATTGTCGGTGGCCCAATCCTTAGTCTCGCGATGGGGTGAATGACTCTTGAGAACTTTGGGAAGCTGTTCGTGGAAGCAAGCACATTCTTTAGCATTAAATGGGTGATGGAACTGTAGGTGTTCCCAAAGCTTGGCTTGCGATGGAAAAACAGTAGCGCAGTACATGCAGGTGAAAGTATTCTTTTTTATTCTTTCTGGAAAATAGATGAATATTTATCCTTTTTTAATAGTGAGGAAGAAAAAAATTGAGGAAGAGGAACAAATTTTTTAAAATAGTAATGTTTGAAAAATACACTGGAAAAAGGTAAGTACGTATTTATCATAGATTGCTGATGTAATCTGTCCAACTGTTGTATTTGGAGTCATGGCCCTTCCATTTAACAAAGTTAAGCATTTTCCCATCTTTTCCTTTGTTCTTACGTAGCACTTGTTCTACTAAGAATGAATCAGGAACTAGAGTCTTTTGGAGTTCCGGTTCGTAAAAACCTCCAAGCTCCAATTAACCCGACTCGTCTATTAGAAGATAAGTAACAGGCTGAGTTATTTGCACTTTACGGATCGTGAAAACTTTGCAAGTAAAATTTTGCAAATATCCTTTATCAACAATTTTCTTAACTTTAGAAATTCTGATTTTATTTCCTATGGCGAATTTGGGTTTATTCAACAACCGTTTAGTGCTAATTCATCTCAGCAAAAGTTCGTGATGCTTGGTTACTTCCCTAGGTTTCAGTTTTGTGGTGGAATGAAGCGTGTTGTTGTAATGCGAAACCAACTTGTCGATAATGTGTATCCACTTGTAATTGCCCTGCCTGGTGAATCTTTTTCACATTTGAGTTTTAAGCGTCCTGTTGAAACGTTCTACCACGCTTGCTTTCATCCTAGAATATGTAGATTACATTTTAATGTTATGACGTTTAAGTAGGGTTTAAAGTCTTTGTTGTAGAACTCACTGCCTAAATCAACTTGTACATTTTTAGAGGGCGTCGCTCCTGCCAGTATTTTCTTCAAGTTTCGGTAACGTCAATACCAGATTTAGATTTAAGGGAAATGGCCCAAGCAAACTTGGACATGTCATTAATGCAAGTTAGTAGATAGTTTTAACGCAAGGTATCATTTCCACCAAATCAGCCTGCCATATATCGTTCAGGCTCAGTACAATCACTTTCTGTCTCGGAAAATTAGTTCGGGGCGGGGGCTGCCATTGAGGTTTAATGACGCGTCAAATTTGTTCGGATTGGTTTGTGAAGTTCTTTTACGAGTTGATCCATTTTTTTCCCATTCTGAGCCTAAGTTTTATTTTTATGATTTTCTTAACGATCAAAGAAGCTAGGTTTTCCCTCCATGCTAGAGAAGGATCGTCTCTCACTCTTTGAGCTTTGGAGATTAGAACCTCATCGGCGGCGTGGCGATCTTTTAAGTCCGAGCTCTCAGAATAAGCGATATCGTGTTCTTCGCATGCTTCATTGAGCTTATTGATTCCCGGATCGCCTTGAGGCAATCTGTTTTCCAGTTTAGTTCCTGAGCGGCAGTATTGGTAGCCTGGTAAAAGCAGTTCGAGCGGTAACTAATCTATGATTTTGTTTACGAATCCTTTCCCAGACTTGATAAAGAAGCTCTTTTCGTCCCATACACCTCACAAAATACAACTTTCATCTGTCGTTTATTTTTTTGCCCTGATAGTAATGGACAGTTCCAGCCCGTTAGAAGTGTGACGTTTTCATCATTTAACGCAGTACATCATTTTGATATTTTTTGATTCCATGGTTCTTTGTTTTATATAAGATCTTTTTTAACCTAAACCTAAATTTTGATGAGTCACCCTTTTTCCCGAGCAGTTATGATATGTCTTTGCTGCATTTTTGATAAAATTTCGCCCATGTCGTTTCTATGTCCATCGTGGCCAGCTAAAGCAGATTTATGCAAAAGCCTGAGTCTCTTTATCAATTCGTTAGAATCGTCGTAATATTTATAATCTACTTTGCTCGCGTAACTCGTTTTTTTAATCATGCCCGTCCCTTTTTTTCTTAGATTTCATGTACTTCCAAATCGGAGCGATAATAGACGTGTACTTGGTGCTACGATTAGATTTAGGCTTACGAGTATCTGGGTCGTTGTTGTGATAAAGAGCATTAGCATTTTATCAGGTCTCACCGTGTATTGCTACCCGTCGACCACTACGTAATACTCAAAAACTTTAACCACTTTTTTACCAAAGGACAGTTCACCTTTTTTCCTGTCATACTATAATCCGAATACGAGGTCAGTGTCCTTGGGATTTTCGAAAAATTTTATCAAGAAATATTTAGCAGTGTCTCCCATATTATGACCAGGCAAACGAGGGATCTGATGAGGGATCTTAAAGTGGCGACATTAGGAAGGTCTGGGGCAGTGGAAATGCATCTAGCTTGCACTGCGGAATACGAAGGGGTGATTTTAGGAGCACTGCTCGTAGTTGAGTATTCGGTTTTGGACTCAGGAGGAATTCGCATTACAGGAGCTTCAACCGGACTTGAATATTTAGCAAGACTGAAATCGAGAGGGGTCGACAATGTTTTCTTACTAAGAGTAACTGCAGGGAGCGGTGATAAACCCAATGATTCGTAGTCATCTCATTAGTTTCTTCCTCTTTGAGAGTTTTAATTGGCATACTTTACGTAGGCTGTGCTAGAGTTTTTACACCACCAACTGATGTTGGTTTTAGAGTGCCAACTGCTGGTTTCAGAGTGCTTATTACTGGCTTAAAAACTCTTATAGCGATTCTTCTTCTTCTCTTTCACCCAAACATTGATTTAAAAACTTTTTAGGTAAACGTCTTTTGAGGTTTGTGATTTCTGTTTTTTTTCTTTTGTTTAATAGGTAAAAACGAACGTTTATATCTCCCCTCGTTTAACGTTTTGTTTATTGATAAAAAGCCATAAGGCGTTTTCCAAAAATTTTGACACAATGTTTTAAAGTCTGAAAATTCCATGTCGTGGCCAACGTGGTTTTCGTAAACGTGTTTCAAATTTAACTTATCCACGGGGAAAAGGATTAATAAATTTGCATTGTCTCTGACCACTTGTTTAGGAATTCTCGTGTAGAACTGGCTGCAATAAAAAAAACGTCGGCATTTGAATTATGCCCTTGAGCAAAGTACCGTTCGATGTTTTTTGTTTGTCCAAAAGGCAATCATCAAAAAGAAAGAATCAGGTTTCGAAAGTTTGGATCCAGTTCATCGGGTAAAACTAAATTTATTTGAGAATCATGAAAAAAAGCGACCTTCCGTCCAATGTTTTCCTCAAATTCAGCAAATATTGATAGGTAAAACTTTGTACTTTGATTAACGGAAAGTTTTACTGTAAATATATAACCGATCATAGTTGAGCTATCTTTTATTACAGATGAAATTAAACAGTAAGTCTGTTTTTCCGCAATTTGTGGCGCCTATAATTAGATGATATTTGAAGGTAGAAATGTATGAATTTTAGATTCTTTTTTAGGTGCAAAAAAGTCATAGTTTTTACTTCCATAGCCTTCCTTATTTACACATTTTTGTTTTAATGTTTATGGAAATATCAAACCTATAAAGTCTTCGTCTGAAAATTGTCATTGGACATGTTACAAACTTCAAATCCACTTCATAACTTCAAATGTTTTAAATCCAACTTTTCAGCTACTCCAAAGTTTATGTAGCACCATAATTTCACATTGCTGGGAGAATCGTCGGTGACATACACCACAGTAATTTTTTCCGTGACGTCCATCAAGTGTAAAGCGTTGTAAGATGGCAAGTTAAACCAGGGTTTGTCGATAACATTTTTGTTAAATTTCTCTTTAGTTTTGTGAATATTCTTGTACACCCAAGTTCTAAGACAGAGCGGTTTGTCTCTGTTACCTCTGTTCACCTTTTTGCAAGAAGAGTAACAGGAGTAAACCGTATGCATAGAATTGGGATAATTGAACGTAGTCATGCATACGGGTTTTTGCTCATCAAATTCGACGTCTATTTTTTTACAGATGAACCGTTAAAGATTTTTCAACAGTTTTTGAGTTTCCGGGTCGCCAGGAAAAATCCAACTTTTATATTTTGATTTTTCGTCCGAAATGGTATTTTCCACACGCAATATGTCTTTAAATTGTATGGAAGGAGAGCTTCCATTGTTAAGCTTTGTACCATTCTCGTTTTTAACTTTCAGCGAGTTTTTTTGCAAGAGATTGGAAAGATGCATTTGCCAAGATGGTTGAGACATTTTGAGGTATTATTTATTTTGAGGTTCTTCCTTTTATTACAATATTGAAATAAAAGCCTCATCGATGGTCCGGCATATTTTGAAAAATATCTTGTATTTAAATAAGATGTCAGTCAATAAGTTTGGACAAGCATTGAAAAGGATGAGGGGGAAAGCGTGAAGTGACGGAAGTCGGTCCGAGAGGACAGCTGGGACTAGGATACGTTTAAACCCCCCAAAACAATTACGACATGCAAAGCAAGTGTGTAACTAAAGTAGGAGCTGCTATCGAACCTGGAGATGCAGTAAATTATTATCAGATCGGTACTCTAGCAACGGATGTTCAGAAACTTAAAACCGCCTTGCCTCCTGCAATTACTCTTCTCGCCGACGAGTTAGCTTCCGCCATTTCTAGTATCGAAAAATATACATTGTACGTAGATGAGGCTGACGGGAATTTTTATGCGGGGAAAAAGCAAATTAAGGACATAGCTTTCTCCGGCACGCTGCTGATGCGGCATCAAAAGTGTACATTGATAGGAATTGTTTATTACAGGATGACCACAAAAAATACTTCAACGCAACGCACAAGCCTATTAGAAATTTAAGCGAACCTACTTTACCGAGGAACGCTGCTACTAAAGTATTTGTCGCAGGAATTGCTTGTTACAAGATGAGCAGATGGAATACTTTAATGCTGCAAACAAACTGATTAGAAATCGAAGCCAACCTGCTTTACCTAGTGTCGCTGCTATGCAGAAATTTGTGCATGAAAACAGTTTCATGCTAATCAGTTTCAGCATGAAAAGCTCTTTGGAAAAAACAGGTGATTGGTTCGTTAATTCCGGTCCTCTTTCAAGCGTCGTATGTATAAGTTCTGGTTTAATTCATAAAGCAATTTTATACTGCAGTGTTCCAAGCGTTGCACTCGTTGCTAAATGTAAAGTAGGAACGAGAGCCCCGTACATTACTAATGTACAAGCATAAAAAAGGCTACCGTTTTCGAAAATCATTACGTAATAGAAAAAAAATTTGCCCGTCAAGGTATAGGCATTCGAAGAGTTTCACGCAGAAGTCGTTTATTCCAGTTAGATTTGCGTGAAAGTTTTCAATAGATGACTCATCTCATACTATCTAAAACAGCTTCTTAATTACAAACCTTAGAGAAGGCACGAAGTTAAAATAACCAAAAGTGGCCGCACAAAATTTGGTCAAAGTTTTTTACGCGTTCATAATTGTATTTGATTCCCGGTCCAAAGTAGTTTGCCATGGATCCGAGAGGGCCCGTGTTGCCAAAACTATTGCAATAACATGGTTCAACCAAAATGGTGGAATAGGCTACTCAGTGACTTCCTTCTCCGTCGTGGAAATCTTCCAAGGTTACAATTCCGTTTTCACCAGTAGGCCAAAGTTTTAAGGGAAGTGTGTCTTTACTAAAACGTACCTCTAAATTTTGGAATTTTCATTACTCTAGCCAATCCATTTAAATCACAGTTCATTAAAGGTTCATTAAAGTCGATTTAATTAGACCCTTGGTAGTCTTAAGTAAAGACCTTCGCCACAGGGCAATTTTTTTGACTTCGTTTTTTGCTCCTTTTTTGCTTCGAGCCGGAACATTCCACTTGCTTGTGATGTCTCACGAGGTCAGCTAGAGTTTGTACATCGTTTTGTGCTTTTTCAATGGCAGAAACAACCCCCGCAGTGCCTCCAGACAAACCTCCAATGCCGGCTAAAATTGGTCCTTGCAACGCCAATGGCAAAAAGCCGCCTTTTTTTTCCCGATTTAGTTTTGAGTGCCATATCTTTTTTTATTATTGTTATTATTTAATAAACAACTTCGTCTTTGACTCTATCCAACTGCATATTTATTTTCCTGTTGCCAATGAGCAGAGCATGACAGGCGGTATTTGCCGGCACTTCAGCTCTAAACTTCAGTGTGACTTGTACGTCCATGATTCCTGATTGAAGCCTTTCGGACTGTTTGGAGCAATCCAACATCACGAGAGGATAAGCTTTCTTGAAATGAAACGAATCGAAACTCAAGTGGTTAATGTCGTAGCACAGCTGCCTAAATTACTGCGCCATTCTGTATAAACCGAGGTCCTCTCCAGTGGTAAAATTAGAGTTTAAATCGAGAAAAGGATAACGCTTGGAATTTAGAGTCACATGAGCATTTTGCAAACTGCAGTGATCAAACACATTATGATTTTTAACTAAAGAGTGCTGCCTGTTAGTTTGAAAAGCTAGAACTATCCACCTAGATTTCTCGACCATGGACATAGTCAGCATGCGCCAGATGAAGCTGGTATTTTGAGGAAGCTTGCAACTATCGTAATGCCAGTGCCTAAATCCTAAATCCACGGTCACTCCATGGTCGATGAGCTTGTAGAGTTTTACTTTTTGCTCGTCCGACGCTGTGACGTGGGGAACGAGCCAGCAATTGCTATTCAGAAGGACTTTGCCATTGGCCGTGGCCACTGCTTTGAAGATGGTGTTTGTGTCACTAGCTCGCCTGAGTGTGAGCACGTGTTTAGTTCCGTAGATTAGCTTATCGTAATTTTCGAAAACTCCTATCACGTGTTTCAACGGTATGGCGAAGGTAAAGCCTTTCTTAGGTGTTGTTTCAACGATGATGGATGCGTGCTGCTGTTTGTAACCCAAGTTGTTGATCAATTCAGCATCGACTAACGCAGCACTATCCAACACCCAACTCTGGCCAACCAAAGCCGGTTCGTCCGCCAAGCCGTAAGTGAGCACTCCCTTCATCAGAGTATCGAACCTTGGGTAATTTAACTCGTCGACTTGTTTATCAACAAGATGGTATTTTATATTAGAAAACAGTAACATGGGAGCATTATTAATCAGTGCAGCTATCTCAGCGTCTGCGTAAGCCGAGTCATCGTCCTTCTGCAACCTTCCTTTAATTTGGAGGTAACTGTTGGCAATGTGCAGAAATAAATCTTTTTTTTTACATGTATGCGGATTTCTGAATTTACATTGTTGAGATTGGTGCCAACAATAGGATTGTATTCGTATTACGTGTAAAACTCAACCGAAGAATCATAGACCAAAGGTTCGTTGTTAATTTTCTACTACGCTCATTTTATGGGTGTTTTTATAAATTTACTGAAAGCTTTGTTTCTTGGCAAAAAATTGTTTGTTTATTATTAGTTAAAATTAAGAAATAGTCCTTTCCCTTTTTCCTAAACACGAGCATTTTAACCTTTTTAATTTAATTTTTAGATCTCAAATGAAGACGCACCATGAGCATTTCTCCGTTTAAATCCAACAGCTCGTTGGTCTGAGACGTGAGCCAAACTCTTATATTTCTGATTAATTGGGTAGTATCTGGGAGGAAAATTAAATTATGAGGTTACTCTATGATTTTGTAACCAGGAGGAGAATAGTGACTGTTTAGGTACGAATTGCTGATGATATCGACGTGTACGAAAATTGTATTGCGGCCCGTAAAGTTGACTGTATTTTGACTCTCTCCAATTTTCACGTAGTTGCCCAAGTCCATCCCCAAGACTCGAGCCAAGCTCTTGTCATCCGAAAAGGATATTCCGTAGTTCGAGTCGGTATTATCAAGTTAGTTCTTAAAGTATTTAGATTCGGAAGAATAGAAATTCCATCCTAGTGCAACCATTTGCATCTATCGCTGATTTGAGAAATTTATTCAAATCTTCGAATTCGTAAGCACCTGGAGTTACTAAGACTTTGCATCAGGAAGCACCAGCATCTGTCGTGTACTGAATTTCATTTTTTGGGGGGTGATGTTGTGTATGCTGCTATACATGTCCAAATTAAGCAGAGCCAATTCCAATATTTTTTTCAGAGTCCAAATGAATGGGAGTGTTTATATTAATTCTCAAATCAGAGTCTTTGCTGGAGAGAATAATTGGAGAAGAATCCATGACGATGTCTTTTTTAAAAGCGATGTATTTAGAAAAAAATCGACATCTGAAAATATTTGCAGGGGAACCCTTCTCCTCCTCCTCCCCCTGAACTCCTCAAAATGTTGCCAATTCGTCATTTTTGTTCCATCAGGAATGCAGTTAAAAGATTCGTCATTCTCACAATGCACGACCCCCTCTATTTGGAACCCCCAAATTTGGGACCCCAATAATGTCGTTAATTCGTCATTATCACACTCGCAAAGAACCCTAGTGACCTCAAAGAGCATTTACAGGAATACCCTCTATTTTAGGACCCCCTCTTTTGTGAACCTCCCTTGCAGTTGTTCTTAATTAGTCATTATCACGTTTCGGTTCATTTCAATGTGAACACTCATGAATCGCTCGCACGACTCCATGTCGCATGGGATGTATCAAAAGGACTAAAAAACGTAGAAAAAAAGCCCGGGTCCAGCTTGACGAAAAATATGCATGGGCGCCGCCGAAGGCCAAACTTGCGGTTCGCATGGGTGCCGCCGAAGTGGATGACATCACTTCCTGTGTGCAGTAAACCTCCCCAGTAAATCTCCGCTCAAGTAAACCTTCCATTCAAGTAATCCTCCCATTCAATTCAATCTTATTAGTGAGGGTAGGTTTACTTGAGTGGGGGTAGGTTTACTTGAATGGGAGGTTTACTTGAGAGAGGTTGCTAATTCGTCACACTTTTGAAACGGGGTGCGTTTACTTGGGGATTTACTGCTCTCCACGATTTCCTGTGAATTTCTGTACAACGGGGCGGCGGGGGGTGTCCTCGTATCGCAAATCACCACTACTGTTGTGTTGCTTGCATAATAAATTATGCAATACATTATGCGTTTCTGCATAAAAGCTAGGATAAGACGAACAAGTTCAAGTGTGACTTATGCACATACTTTTAGAATTATAAGAATGTGAGGTACGTACTCTCACTTCATAATGCTGAAATAAGTATCGTCACCATGTGAATAGAGCGGGAAAAATGAAACTGAGTCAATAGTCGAATAGCCAAGTGCTTGTACTTGTTTTGGGAAAATCAGCCAAGTGCATCAGCTGAATGACTTATTTTCACAATCACGCATAGCTATTAACACAAAGCCAGTCTTAATAAGGACCAACCTATGGGTTTCTGCTTTAATCTCTTAATTTGAGTGTTCATAACTGCATCAAATTTAAAATTCATTTTATCTAAATTAAAATGTAGGCTGGAATGGTCAAGGCCTGGTTATTAGTACGATCATTTTGAAATTCGGTCAAGTCAAACCAATGATCCAGAGCGCCGCAAAATAGATAATTTCTTGTTTATGTTCTTCTATTTTGGGGATGTCTTTGGGGATGTACGACTCAAACTATGCTACGTAAAATTATGTAAATAAGCTGAAATTGTGGTTAACTATTTGGGCAGGTGCGGTTATTTTTATGTTGTTTTAATCTAGCTGAATAGTTACTTAAAAAATAGGCATCTCTTGTCAACTGAGACAATGTTATTTTGCCGATTCAAAAACAAGTTCTACTAGCGCTGCAACCAAGTTCGAATAACCCACGTAAGGCAATATAAAGCTAACAATCAGTGTAGTTAACATCTAGAGTACTGCGCACTGACAAATTCTATGTTTAATGGTTTAATTCTATGTTTAAAACATCGGAAAAAGGACGATATGTTTGAAGTTTCACTTTGCTTATTAAAATGTACATGGATAAAAATTTATGATTTTTAATTGAAATAGGCAAATGTAAAATTGACAAAATTGCATCTGTTTAAGTGCTGTTTGTTGTGCTTTACCAATTAAATTATCGTTAAAGCACAACAGCACTTAAACTAGATGCAATTTTATCAATTGTACATTTGCTTATTTCAATTGAAATTCATAATATTACAAGTAAAATGAAATTTCAATCATGGAACCCTTTTCTTTTGAATACTTTACGTTTTTGTTTGTAATCTGTGTACCATTTTTATGGCTATGGCGTCACATTACGATGGTTTATGTCCTGGACGACTGAATTGGTCTGATGTTTGTAGTTTAACATGGCATGGGTGAATAATTGTTGGCAGTAATTTTTTCATTTGCAAAAGGTGAATACGCATCTGCGTGAAGTGATTGTTGCTGCCCACTTTGAAACAATTCAGCTTAGCTCTGAAAACCTCCTGGATCTAAAAAATAAATACGCTATTCTGTCAGTTGTAGCTGCTAATTTCGATGGCGGCCTTGGCATTAACAAAGTAGGGGGGGAGATGAGGCTTAATGGCGCGTCGACAGCTTGGACTAACAAAGTAGATTAGTTTGGTTTGAAACTATATGCATTTGGCTGAAACGCGGTTTCTTTCAATTATACCCAACAATAATCAATTGTTTATCAAAGACATAGGCTAAAACGTTCACGAAGAATGTTCTTGGCGTGTATCACCATATTGTTAGTATTTCTTTATTGTTCTCTCTATAGTGGTGAATGAATTGAACCTACTCGTGATCCAACGCGATTGGCTTGTCTACCTATTTCCATGTTTCCCACTGACAGTTTTGGTTTATGCATAGACTGGACTGTAAGCTAACTAGTGTATCAAGGGGCATGACTTTGGGCCGAAGCCTTAATAAATATTCAACTCTATTCTTGTAGCTGGCCTTTTCTCAGTGGCATTGTTGCCTAATTACAGTATTTAAAACAATAAAACAATAAAATTGATCGCTCAGGGTCGCGTAACTCCGGAATGACTCGACCAATTGAAAAAGTGGTTTCTTTAAAGATGATGGACCAGGACATTTCTTGCTTAGATTAAGTTTCATATTTTAGGTAGGTACAGTACTTTTTTTTCTGAAATTTTTCAAATTTATTTAAATTTTCGTGTGACTCCCCAATATTACTATTACATAGATTTGCATAATATTTGTTATAATATTCCTTCCATACATATCTAATATTTACCATCTGGCCAAGATTCATAAAAAGAATAACGAATATGAATGGAGGTATTAATTTTTTAGTTTTGCTAAATTTTGCTGGAGTGAGGATTTCAACCATTATGTAGCCTTCGCGGTGTATAGTTAGTAATAAAGGAAGCGTTCTGTGCACAGGCAGTCACAAAGGTTCAATGTAAGAATAGCACCTCATCTTCAGAATAGATAACAGTACTGCATCGTAATCTGTATAACTCAACCTATTCTTTGGTGTAGATGCAAATTTTAAAATCTATTCCTAAATACGTTGTGTTACGAACCTGTTGTCCTGCCAGTGTAAAATACCTTTTTCAAGTATTTTACATAGATGAAATATCGCATAAAAATTAAAATATTAAATCTGCCATACTTTTTGATAGTGTGTATTGGGCGCCATTGTGAACTTGGGTAGCCATTTTGAAATTAAGCTTATTATGTGCCAATTTCCTTCGAACGTAGATGTACACAAAATGGCTTAAACAACTTAAAACAATCTGTGGCATCGTCACCATTATTCTGTACTGGGCCGTCATTTTGAGATAAGGTGAACATTTGAAATAGTACTTATTATCACGATATTTATCAAATTTAGAAGAACGATGAAATAGATGCCATCAGTTAAAACAATGAATGTATCATTGTCATAATTAGTCTAATGGGTGCCATCATAAAATTAGACAGCCCTTTTGAATTTACGCTAATGATCGTCCAATTTCCTTAAAATTTAGAACATAGACGAAATAGTTCAGACCAATTGAAACAATGTGTCATCATTGTGTTAGACTGTAATGGACGCCATCTTAAACTTACGCAGCCATTTTAAAATTATGGTTATTGTCGTTTGATTTCTTTCAAATTTATAATGAAGATAAAATAGTTGATAGCAGTTAAAACAATGAAACGCCGTCGTCACTGTAATTCTTCAATGGGAACCATCTTGAACTTAGGCAGCTATTTTACAATTAGGATTGGCCTCAGTTTATTAGTAATCTGTAATGTGCGCCATTTTTAAATGAGGCAGCTTTTTGAAATTATGCTGGTTATATTCGTATTTCTTTAAAAAATAGCATGAATGTCAAAGATTGATACCATTTGAAAAATAGATGTTCCATTTCAGTATTGGGTGTAATATTGAAATTAGGTGGCCATTTTGAAAATATAGAAATGTTTGGAAATATCTTTCAATTTCCTTCACATTTAGAAACTATGTGAAGTAGTCACAACAAATTATAATGGGGAATGTATAACATTTTGTTATTAAACTCTAGTGTGCGCCATCTTTAAATTGGTTGGCCATTTTGAAATTATCCTTATGTGTCCTACAATCTCCTATAAATATACAACGTGCACAAATTAGTTGCAACGAATTAAAATTGCAAAAGTGCAAGCGTGATTATTGGCGTGCAGCTCCGCATATGAATTCACTTCAATGTAAACTTAGACCGTACAGCACTCATAAACCCCCCCCCCCAAGAGGTCCCAAGAGTGCCCCAAGGGGCATAAAGTTACAGAATTTTTCAAAAATCTGCACTTTTCCCTACGGTTAAATCTCAGCACTGTTGTATTAATATTAATCTGGAATTGGATTTGAACCAATCTGGCATCCCCCAGAGGTCTACGTTAAATCTCAGCAGTGGTGTATTAATATTTTATCTGCAAGATGGATTTAAACCAACCAGGACATTTGTCGTCATTCCCCCCAACTCATCCTCTAGTAAAAAGTGAACTACGAGGAAAAAATGTATTGATTGTGTGCCAACGGGACTAATCTTAGGTTTAGGACAAGAACGTACAGAACATTGTCTGAAAGAGAAATTATTTGTAATCTATATGTGGGGTTGGCAATAAAACATGTAAGCTAAATAGTAATGTTCTAGTCTCAAGTTAAACAAAAGCCTAAGATAAGTTAAATTCCCGTTTGGTGTCGATCGAAGGATTTCATAAGAGCATGTGATTGAATTCGTGAACATATGAAGCCATCGATTTGATTAAACCTGCATACAGCTGCTAAAGCTTCACTAACTAGTTTAATGCACCGTTCTATGGTTTGCGTATGAATGACATCATAAGTATTCTTAAGAAGACCAGAATATGAATGATGGTGCACAAAACTTTCAATTTCTACTTCTTGAAAAGCCATTGTGATCTAATGAATATCATTACCGATGTTATTAAAAAAATAGCTGTTTTACTCACCAAGAAAGTATAATATTGGGAATGTTAGTAGACGAAAGGCCCCATGTCAGAGAACTGGCATTAAGAATAATTAGAGCAGCAAGACAGCAGAATAGAGCAGTTAGAGCAGTTAACAATGAACCAGTTAGACAGTTCAGGGTAAGAAAACTAAATTTTTAGGTTGAAGATTACTTTGAAATGGTTTTCTGGATCCCAGAATCAAGTTTGAAGCCGCCAATCACAATGGGTTTAACAAAAGAAGAAAATTGACGTTTTGTTTGCCATCGTTCTTATTATGGTCATATTGAGAAACTTCTTCTGATGTCATACGCTAGTGAAGCTTCAGCGGCTGTACGCGAGTTTAATCAAAGAGATGGCTTCATCCATGCATGAATTCACTCACGTGCTCCTATGAAATCATTCGACACCAAACTTGGGAATTCAAATTACATATTTTATTGCCACCCTCACATGTATATCACAAATAATTTCTCTATCAGGCAATGTTCTGTACGTTCTTATCCCAAACCAAAACTTAGTCCCGTTGGTGCACATTAAAAACATTTTACCAGAGGATGAGTTATAGGAACAACGCCAAATGTCCTGGTTGGTTTAAATCCACTTGCAGGTAAAATAATATTACACTACTGTTAAGATTTAACGTAGGGAAAAGTGCAGATTTTTGGGAAAAATTCGGTAACTTCGACCCCCTGGAGCACCCTTGGGACATCAAGGGAACAAAGGATAGGGGTCTATAGGGATGCGGTAATGGTTCAAATGCAATTGCAGATAAATATTAATACACTCATGCTCAGATTTAACGTAGGGAAAAGTGCAGATTTATTGAAATATTCTGTAAGTTTATGCCCCTTTGGGCACCCTTGGGACCTCTGGGGAGGGGAGGGTGCAGTGGGGTCCAGTGGGATACCGGATTGGTTGAAATTCAATTGTAGATAAATATTAATACACCACTGCTGACTTTTAACGTTGGAAAAAGTGTGTATTTTCTGAAAAATTAGTTTGCGCCCCTTGGGGCAACTCAAAATTGTTTCAAATTTTTTTAATTTTTCTAGAGCAATAAGGATACCAACTGGCAACTTGTGGCAGGCCTGCAAATTTAAAATAAATATCCTAATTTGGTTTACAATATTTCAGCTGAATGTTGTGTTTTAGTAAAATTCTTCAACTTCGTGCCCGTCAGGGCACCTCAAAATTTTTTATTATTTTTTCTTTACGGGGAGTGATAAGGGAGCCAAGGAGCAACTTTTCCACACCCTGCCGATGTGAAATAAAAAAATTCATTTTCTTCGCTCCATCCTATTGCTTAAGCCAAGAATTTTACAAAACGAAGACAGTCTTTGACCTTGCTCTCACCAGGACATAGAGCGAATTTTGCAAGACCACTAGTTTAATACAATGGAAGGTTTAGTGGAGTAAGTCTTGCTTTTATTCTTATAGGCTGCAAACCCTAAAAGTCAAAGCATACTTCAATCTCTAAAAACGAAAAGGCATTGGACAATTTATTCAAACTTTTTCTTTCACTTGGAAATAATTAACAAACCATTTTACAATTAATTAAAACCCCGAATGTTGTTTGTGATAATTATTCTTCTTTGTCAGACTTTATTTTTATGTGAGTGATGCTGATGTGACGTATATTCGGGTGTTCCGTTCTTGAGTAAGTTGTACACAGTTGCACAATTATACAAGTAATTATTTTAGATTTTACTGGAGTTTCCATGTATCATCTATGTGAAAAAAATAGTTTGTATTATTATACCAAACAGAGTAATTACCATAATTATGTTTCAGGTGGGTTGTACGATTACGAAGGTTTAAAAACAAATCTACTAGCTTATATTCATGGAAGGTTTAACATCCGTTTTATGATGGTGCGTAAGAGTTTTTAATAAATAATGTTCTCCAGCACTTCCTACAAATATTGTCTACCATTGCCTGTACCTTACAAGTTTAAACTAGTACAATATGGAATATTCTATTCCTATACCATTCTCCGGCTGTCATGCGTGCTGCTTCCGCGTGGTGTGTATAACAAAATGTTAATTAAAATTTGCTGTGTAAAATAAACACTTTCGTGTGATGTGAAAGAGTAAAATTCGTACTGAGGTCTGCACATTACATCATGGAACGAAATCAGCTATTCATAACTCAGACACTGTAATATTACTTAATTCACCTTAGTTCTTTTGGAGTTAACTTCTGAATTATAATATCACGTTGTGCACCACTTTATTACAATTACTCAACTCTTTAGAGCAGAATACAGTTCACATGTCCTTTTACCTGATGGTTGCTGTAACTTTCTACAGTCCGTCTACAGTTTATTTCATGTACCCGTACTTGCTCCTTTAGAAAATTCGAACCTGAACCCTTTAGTCCCGTGTCAAACTGGATGATTTTTTGGGGTCAATCACGGGATTCGAACCGGCATTCACTTGGTTTGAAGACGAGGACGCTAACAACTGGGTTGTTGCTACTCGCTTTGCTCACAGTCCCCGGGGACCTCTCACAAAGCTCGCACTGCACGTTGGGACTTAGTTTTTTGCTGTGCCGTAGTCGTCTACGTATGTGGCTATTGGACAGTAAAGGGTTATTTAAATTTATATGTTAAAAATTATTGCTGTCCCTACAATTTTCTTATTACGTATGATACCACATCATCGACTAATAATGTAATAATCACGCATTTAAAAACCTCAATAAGTGTTTTAATTTTACTGCTGGGATTGTTTAGTTATATACTTTGTATTGTTTCCCACAGGAGTATTTCATTTACATAAAATATATGTTTTAACAGTGATATTCTGCCCAGCCCTCCTGGATCTCTTGAAAGAGAAGGAACTGATAATGTATTTGTGCCTATTATCGTTGTCATGCGATAGATCCTGCAAATTTCCTTTCAAACTGCCCCTGTCTGTCCCGAGCTACCCTCACTAGTAGAAATAAAGTTTAATCTAAATATATGCCTTTTTGATTCCACTACAAAATAGTGAAAAAACGTTACTTTACTAACCTGATTACTCAGTGATGGATGTGTCTCAGTTGAACACTAAATTTGATAATTGGTCCTAACGTAGCTTTAATATGAGAAAGTAGTAACTTAGGTTTTTCATTAATTCAGTGTTAAACAAAGATTTTCAGGAATGTAAGAATCCACCAGCAACAATTTAACTACCTGAACCCTTTAGTCCCGTGCCAAACTGGATGATTTTTTGGGGTCAATCACGGGATTCGAACCGGCATTCACTTGGTTTGAAGACGAGGACGCTAACAACTAGGTTGTTGCTACTCGCTTTGCTCACAGTCCCCGGGGACTGTACAAACCTTAAAATGTTCGAACTCCAGTGAACTGAATAAAACATCCTTATTTACTTTGTTTTTAGAGGTTTATTTGTACTTTGCTTGTGTTTCTTCATATCCACTCAGAATCAAAACGTAATTATCAAAATAGTAGTAAGGAGAATAAGCAATTAATCATGATACAATTATCAAAATGTGGTGTGGGTCATGATCGATTAGTTGCAGCCATTGTATCTGGTTGCATACCAACTCAGCTTTTATAGGACACGAATAATTTAAACAATAACGAAAAAATGCACGTTTGTGTTTTAATAAAACATGAGCAGATAATTGTTTCAAAGAAAAAATAAGAATACGCATTTCATCAACAAACAAAAATCATAAAAACCCACATTTACCATATTAAGCGTGCAACATACCTTCATGATGAAAACAATTCAATACTACTGAGGCACTTCGCCTATTAGCTTAGGCATTTTTGAAGTTGACTCCCTTCTGAAACAATCTGTTACATTTAAGCAATACCAACCGCTCTTCTCCGACAATGGAACAAACCTTCAACCAACTGATACAAGCCATAACAACACAAATACGAAATCCAACTGATTACTGACCGGTGGATACAAATAATTACCGAAATTATACCAAACGTATTACAATATTACCAAATTCCAAGTAAAGAAACTAAACTACTGAAAACAATCACGATATTTTCCAAAAGGCAATACTAGTGTATTACAGTTACAATTTGTATGTCAATTTTGAACCTAAAATCGTATGAACGTATTTTATAGAACCTAGGAATACTCTGCATTCGTTAAGATAAAAAGCAAGCCAGCATCTGCACAAGAAAAAAAGAACACAATGCTTTGGGGATCCCATTTTCAAATGAAAAAAAATATCAGTTATACGAGCTTTGTATATGCAAATACTACGCACAAATTTTTAAAATTTAAAAGTAAAAATGAACCTAAACATTCCTGTGCAAAGCAAACATGGTATTAGGCAACCTACTTCACCCAGCACATGCAGGAAAGATGTGAGGATACAACATCCAGCATCTATATATAGTCAGTGCGATGGAATTTGTTGGAGGGATTCATATAGAGGTTTCAACTGTGAAAAGGGCAAATTTGAGGATAATTGGTACATATTCTGTAGTAATTCTGTTCTTTGAAAATTATCATTAGGGAAAGGTTCATTACGTGGCAGAATGACTAATGTTTCATGATTTAACCTGGATAAAAGCAGTTTATCAGTGAAAAATGTTGTAGTCTTAACAAGGTCAGAAGTGTTCCCTGTCTTTTTCGGATTTCAGCAGTTGTGGTGAAATTAAATTTAATATTTGATTTATGTGTATTGAGTCTTTCCTTATGTTTTTTCGTTACGCCTCAATATTTAATGTACCGGATATATAAAAAATGCTTCAGCTTCTTTCTTATTAAAATAATGAAATAGGTAATTTTATGAATATTATTTGTGTAAATTAAAAACAATAGTGTTCCCAAAACTGAAGCTAGTGGCACACCATACTGTACCTCAGAGAAATCACTAAATTTTTCATCAATTTTAACAGTTGCTCTCCTGTTTTTTTAAATAACTCTTTTTAAAGAAAAATTGTCATATCAAAAGAATCAAAGGCCTTTTGTAAATCTATTTCTATTACACCAATATATTTCCCCTCATTTAATGCCTTTGTTATAGTACCATTTAGTTCGATTAAAACTTCTGACGTTCCTTTTTTAGTCTTGCAGCGACTTTGTCCGTCCATCCGTCCGTCCGTCGCTTTTTTCACAATGGTACTTCGCAACGGTACCAGATAGAGACGACCACTGTTTACTATATTAAATTCAGTGTCAAAAGTTAGTTAAATTACATGGCAAATTAAAACATCGTTACCTCCTTATAGCTAATAGTCTTCTTCGACGTAACTAAAATAAATAATACCATTTCATCGTCGAATTGAAATCCTAAAGATTTGTCTTAATGCAGCCAAAAAAACAAAAACATTTTAGCTTCGTTTAAAAGAATCGTGTCGCATTGTAGCATGAATGAATAGGCTTACGGTTGAACCACATTCTCCATCAGGCCTATCTGCTAGTTACGAAACTAAAACTTCCGTTAAAAAAATTAGGCCTAGAAATAAAAATTAGGTCTAAAATCACGTTACCATGGGAATGTCAAATTGCTACGAGTCGCTGCTGGCTTTCTCAACAGCGTTTCTCCTGTCCCTTCCCTACTACTACTGATCTATATAGGCTACGTTGCGCATTACATTGTAACACTGTAACTGTGTGCCTTGAGGCATACCATGTTGCAAAAATGAATAGGCTTACTGTCGACAATCCAAATCTCTGTTAGTTACGAAATTAAAGTTGTAAATTAGGCCTAATCGCTGACAATTACACCTAAAATGTAAAATAAGCTTAAAAGCTAACACATTTTTAACGGGCAATTCTGATGATTACTGCTTTTAGATTATATAATAGAAATAGCTATTGGAATGCGTAATGCAGAAGTGTGCCTCACTATTGGTAGTGGCAGAACTGAACAGAAGACCGGATGCGACTAGGTAGTCACTGTAGCCGCTTGTTTTGTGTATAACCAAATTGTCATTCTGTTAAAAGTGCATTTTATTCACAAAAGTTTTTAATTCTTTCTGTAAAAAAATTTTCAATTATTTTATCAATTACTGAAAGTATAGACATTGGTATATAATTGTTATATTCTGTTTTTTGTACATTTTTATACAATGGTCTTAGGATCTGAATTTTTAAATCATCGGGCCAGCATGCTATTATCTTGTTAATAAGAATCATATTTGCAATAGACATATTTTCTTTACAGTCTTTTATATGGCAAGTTTTAATACCATCAAAACCTGTTGAATTTGTATTTTTCAAATTCATTATAATATTTACAATTTCCCTTTCTGTCGCTTCTCTAATAAAAATCGACTTTTTAACTTCATTCTTCTTTTTAAAGTATTTTTATATGTTTTTTTTTAAAAATTCCCTGAAGCTAAGTTTTTTACTCTTTTTTCATACGTTTCTTTCAAGTTTGGAATTTGCTGCAAAAAAATTTGGTCAAACTTTTCACATGTATATTCTGTATTATTTTTTTGAACGTGTCTTCTATTACTTCATCCATATTCTCTCTTTTTTTATTTTGTCCAGGTAATTCTTTAATTACTGATTATTTTATCCTGATTTTCTTCCAGGAGTTTTTTTGTAATAAGCATGTTTATCATTTATTATTGTAGAATGTACTTCTCTTTATAATTTTCTGTATTCTTCGTAAGTATCTCTTTCAATAGTTGTCGAATTTTTCATTTTAACCTACAAATTATTTTTTTATTAATTAGTTTTAAAGTTTCTTCTGTAATCCATTTTTTCGACCTTTAATGGTTCCTTTTTTGTATTTTCTTTTCGATTTTATTGTTTGTATAAATCTTTTGTATTCTAGTATTAATTTCCATATGTATTTCATTTACAGTTTTACATTGTTTTAAGTACATCCAATTTATTTTATTTTATTCTTTAACAATGTCCTCATCATTATATTTAATATTATTTTTAGTGTTGTTTCCTTTTATGTCATCAATATTTTCTGATTTAGGTAAATTTTTATCATTTTCTCTTTTATTACAGACTAGACATATGAAGAAATTATCCGAATTTTTTTTTCAACTGTAACACTTTAATGGTCCAGACAAGATTTTTCATTTTTAAATTCATCACTTTTTTCTTTCTTTGTTATTTCAACTCTTGTTGGAGAGTCAATGAGTTTTTCAAAACCTAACTCTGCCAGGCAGTTTTCATATTTTTCTATTACATTTTGCTCAAATTTATCAATATCATTGTCCTTTTGACTTAAAACGTTAATGTTTATAACATCCATATATATTTCAAGACAGTCTTGCTTCTTATTTTTATACAATTTTTTTAATCCTTTATATATTTTAATTTACTCGTATATGGTCTTCTGTACACAACACTAATTTCAATTAATTTACCCTTATATCAAACATTTAAAATTAATCCATCATTTTCTTCAAACTTAATGTGAGTTGTTTAATTTTCTGTAGAGTGCTCTTAAAGAAAATCATTATGCCTCCACCTCTCTTTGTTTCTTCTTGTGTTAATGATGCTTCTGAGTATCGTCTAAAGTTATATATTTCCAATTCTTCTTTTTTGATGTTTATTTCTCTTAGAGCTATTAGGTCCCAACAATAATTTTGAGTTTCTAATGTAATTTGCAAACTATCCCAATGTTTTCTCAGACTTCTTATATTTACATGAAGTAAGCATTTCTTTCTGCCTACATTTCCGTATATGGTTGATAAGATTTCAAAGTTTGAACACACATTTTTTTGTATTTTGTGGAGTTTGTAGGTCTAATTCAGATCGTGCATTGCTGACTCTCGTATCATTTTCATCTACACGCATACAAATCTTACCGTTACTAAACCAGACATATTTTATGTAGTTATCCTTTGCATAGTTTTCGTCTTCCAAAATAAGTCCTTGTAAAACGGACTCATGTTCTCATTTAGGAAAATTCTTTTCCTATTTCCATTTCTACATAGGTCATCATTTGTCACCGTTTTCTTTTTAATATCGAGCCACTCCGCTCTGTAGTCTCTGTGTTTTTAATTGAATAATTATAGTTTTTGCTTTGTCTCTGTTTCTATTTGGTAGCCTGTGAACAATTTCGACTTGTTCAGGCTTGTAGAATTTAACGTTGAAGTTTTCTGCAAGTCTTGTAATTGGCTTTTCCATATTTTCGTTTGGTAGTTGGTGCACTTGATTAATTTCTAAATTTCTGTTCCTATCATACTGCTGTTTCTCTCTTGCTTTTGTATCAAGTTTCTGCATTTTCATTTCAAGATCAAAGTTATTCTCCTTTCTTGATTCCATATTTGTGATCTTTTGGATTTAAAACATCCATCTGATCCTGAACATTCTTATTGTTATTTCTTATTGCTTGTTGCCAGTCTTTGTTCTTCTTTATCAAATCTTCTTGTTCCTTTGAGATAAAGTCCATCGAATACAAAATATACTGTATCTTCTCCTACATGTCGATTATTTTATCAAATTGTTTCATTAGTTGATCCTTTTTTGCATCCATCTTTACAAAACGATTTTTTAGTGCCGACAGTTCTTCAAGCATCTGATGTTTGTTTTATTGCCTTGTCTATAATCTTTGCTGCTTGTTTTGTAGGGTCAATTTCAGTTTCAGTTTCTGAATTTCTTTCATTGTATTCCTTAATTTCACTTTTCTCATTACTTTCTTCTGAAGTATTTCTTTGCCAACACTTTGCGCATCTCCATTTATCTTTATTTTTCCCGGTTCCTCTCCAGGTTGCAGCTGAAACTTCAGAACAATTATCAAAATGATATTTAGATTTACAACCTGTGCAGGAGACAATCATTTTGTGAGCCTAGGTTCTCCTCACAATATCCACATCTAATTTGCATTGTCACACATTTCAGAAATTAAAATGTGTTTTCTTAGTTTCGAGCCGGTTCAAAAGTTGATATTTTCGAATGCACATTTTTAGTTTCGATCCGGTTTCAAACTTATTTCAAACGTTGAGATTTTCAAATACACTCTAATTTTCACTGAATACTCATCCCATCACAAAACCATCAAATATCCTTAACTATTTTATTGAAATACACATGCAACTTTCCTTTTTGGCACAATGTCTTCTTGGAACACTTACACTCACTCACGTCTTCACCAAAATAAATTAATTGCTTTCTTTACCATCCAAACTTTGAAAATTGTGAGAGCTTCTATGATTTCACTCCAATATTACATTAATAATAATGAAAAACAAATGTCAAGAGCGTGTTTTAAGAAACCACTTATTAATTACCATCCATTAAAAACAAGCAAAATAAACAAAACAATCATATCATTGATACTACATCAAATATGTAAACTTCAAAGTTTATAAAACTAAAAGTAAAAATTCCAAACTTCATGGACAAAATTCGGTGCGGAGTAAGTCTGCTATTAGACAATGGTCATTTAATAAATTCTTAAAACTGTAGAGTAATGGTGGCAAAACAATGTTTTCACTGAAGGAATTCCAAACTGGTGCGCATCTGGTGCGACCCGATGGAGAAAAAGGCCTTCCTACAGCCCAATTTAAAATTAGGAATAACCCGCTTCAATTTGCGTCCTGTGTACATAAGTCAGTGTTGATTTCAAAGAACAAAAGGGGGAGCGATAAGTCATAATGTAAAATTTTGTGAGTAAGTATTTGGTCCGCTTTTAATCTATACAATTCGAGACAGTCCAAATGCAAGAGTTTCAACCGTTGTGAATATGGTTTTTTATTAAGCCTCGGCAGAAACTTCGTGCAGTGCATTTGAACCGACTCGAGTGTGACTAAACCTGGCTAGCACACTCGAGAAGTGGTCAAACATAAACTTTGTATGCTCAACGTTTGGTATCCAAATTGTCGAATATACAGCACCGTTTTAAAAGAGCAGATCTACGGTTAGCCATCATAGTGATATTATAACAATGGGTGGTAAACTTTAGGTCTGGTTGAAACCAAACTCCCAGAGCTTTAACGCATGTAACAGATATCAAGTCCTTCGTACCAAGAATGTAATTATGATAATCAGATTTCATTTGTCATTGGTTTAATCTAGCCCCACTTTCTTCCATTATACAATGAAACAGGATGCAACACAAATTTTGGTACAGTACGTAGTTGTGACATTGCTTTATTCGAGACATATCCACTGTGACTGTTTCAAATATGCATAAACCTCTGTGCCGTTCAACTTTTTTCCATAAAATGGGGATATTGCAGTTTCCAGTACACTTTACTTCTGGCATGAGTGGTTGTCCTAGTAAACTCAACTGATAGTAAACTACATCTAATAATCAAATAATTGTATTGTTTTTATTTTAGCTATTTTAAAGGGCTACTTAAAGGGCTCGTCATTTCCTTAACTGCTCTTTTTTTAATGAATTAAATTGTTTACAATACTTTCTAGTAATTTGCAGTAAGCACTTGTTTGCACCCTAAGTACAAGTACAAGTACAAGTATAGGTCATAGACATGGTTTGCAACAATTCCGAGGACAATACGGAATTTACACCTCCAAGGATGCCCATAGTACCCGCGCCGAAGGCGAGGTTTCTGTTCGGATCTGAGGAGTAAATCAAGGATTCTCTGAGGCATTGTTGCAAACCACGGGTGTAGCTAATTTGAGTCCATGGTAACTTTTTGTGTCAAATAAATGTGTACGTAAGTTTTCTGTTTCCTTTTTTTACTTTTGCTTTAGGCTATTTTTTGTGCGTTGATTTCCATTGCAACAATATTTATTGCAACAATCAATTATTCCTACAATCGGTAATGCAGTAGTTATTATTCCAATTAGCAATGAGTAACAATCCGCTAAGGGTATGTGCACGTGTTTCGAACACTCATTGTTGTCCGAACTTTCATTTCGTTGTGTCGCTAAAAACGTCATTAGCTTTACATGTCGACAACTACGATGATCTTGTAGAATCTTGGTCAGCCAGAATAATCTGCTCGAGTCAAACGGCATCACGCAGTCATTGGAGTCAGCTAGAAGCTGTTCTTAATGTGGGTGAGTTAAATCTTAAGGCTAGTATCCGTAATTTTTGTTAAATTTGATTTCGTCAGGCTATACAGTTTCTTGGTTTGAGTTTGAGTAGAATCGTTGATGTGCTTTTTTGTGGTAAAGGTGGGTTGTGTGAAGGCGGTTTGCTCCATCCGCCATCAACGTTGTGTGGGCTTCTTTGTAGTGTCATGCCATATTTACGTGCTATTTGCGTGTTTGTTTTTACAATAAAACTTTTGTTACTTTGTCTCACACAGGGGTAAAAAACATTTTGTAGTAGCTGAATGCTCATGGACTAAACACTACAGCAAAGGGAAGGCTTAGTCACTTAATTTTTTTAATAATTTTTAAGTTACATACTTTCATCTTAAGGAAAATGTCTGAAACAACATTAAAAACCAAAAAGTCATTGTTAAAAAGTGTAGTAAGGTTTCACACGGACTAAACACTTTAGCAAATGAAAGGCTTAGTAAGTTGCATTTTTATTAATTTTCAAATTTCTAAAATAATGTCTGATGTCATATTAAAACCAAAAAATCATTCTCAAAAAACTATAGTAAGGCTTCATGTGGACTAAACACTACAGCAAAGGTAAGGCTTAGCCGGGTCCCTTTCCTTTTTTAAGGGTACAAGTGCAACTTAAATTTTGCTATTGCAAAATGCAGCAGTAAGGTTTCACGTGGACTAAACACTAGTGCAACACTACGAATGGAAGGTTTATTAGAGTTTCACTCCTATTTTTGGACATATGATTGGTTAAATTTACCTTAAACATAAAACTAGTTCGTTTTTGTTTACTTAAAAACTGCTGTCTTTAGAAAAGAACAAAAGTCATTGTTTGATAAGCATTGTTGAAAAGTGTTAGTTCAGCAACTTGTCCACCACTTAAACAATCAAATTTCAAAAATTCATTGTTTAAAAGTGTCTTTTAAGTAACTTATCCTCAACTTACAACAATCCAATCTCAAAAGTCATTGATTAAAAGTATAGGTTAAGTAAATTATCCTCCATTTACAACAATCAATACTCGCAACAATTGAAGATATAAAAGGGTTAAAGGGTTTCACGAGCGTTAACCACTCCTGGTCATCTGCCCGAAGCCCTAAGGCCCTATGTCTGCAACAGCCAGATTCCCAGGCAGTCACCCACCCAAGTATTAATCCAGCCCAATGCTGCTTAACTTCGGGGATCTGACGAGAACCGGTGTTTCCGGTGGTGAAGATATATTTACAGTTTGTAACAATCAGCCATGGGTACAACAGTAGTATAAGAATGGGGGTTCTAAAACAGAAATTTAACATTACGGTCTATGGCAGTCACGTGACTTTGAAGCAAGAGAATTTGATTGGCTGTTGGAGTTTACTTCAGTGACGTCATAGGTTTATTCTTGTAAATAAATAAAAGTGTGAGAGAAAATAAAATTCTTTATCTCCTGGAGCTGGATTTGAACCTGGGACCATCGGATTATGAAACCACGACCTTAACCACCATACTAAACACGGTTATTGAAAGCTATATGTTAAATGACGGTGTAATGATTGAGTTGGCTGTAACTTCTAAAGTATTGAAATAATCAATTTAATGCCGACGAGAGCTGTACAGCTTTTGTATTTATAAATTAATATATATTCGTAGAGCCCTCCAGCTGGTGATTATTTCTGAAATTACGCGCAGTAGTAAAAAAGGTTGTTGCATCGATTTTCTTGGCCGCGAACACTCACATCTGTTGCCATCTGTTGTGTGCGTGCGTGGGCGGATTTATTTACCACCTCTTGGGTCGTGTCTACATAG
The DNA here is from genome assembly GCA_023313725.1 of Lithobius niger. NCBI lineage: Eukaryota > Metazoa > Arthropoda > Chilopoda > Lithobiomorpha > Lithobiidae > Lithobius > Lithobius niger. The sequence continues at coordinate 28,239 of JAHWFP010070594.1, forward strand.
TAAAGACGTCATTATATTCTAGAATTTTAGTTTGACCGAGGTTATAAAAAGCGTGACGCAGCGATTTTTCCTTCTTTGTTCGCTAGCGTCTGAAAGAGAGGTACCGTACGTAAATAAAATTTGATCAGAGTTAAAAAATACCGTAAATTTTGCAGTCGGTTGTTGGTGTTTGTTGAAGGATAAGTGAGTCGTTTAAAACAGAAACATGTGTGGTGGTGGTGGAGGGAAGCATCTGTTCTAGTTTATTTAATCGATTTGTTTCCGCAATTCAGCTGCCAGCTTCACCGTGTGATTGCCGATGCTATTGTAGAGTTCTAAAACGATGTTTTTTTTTTATATATAAAACCATATCTCTGAATATTATTTCACTGTTAACAGATTTTATAAATTGAATCAAGTGAATCAACATGCCTTCCATCGAAGATAGACGCAAATTACAAGTGTTTTTGAAGGCAAAGCGGCTGGCCAATTTTAAACTGAATCAGCATTATGACGTGTTGTTAGCGAAGGCGACGTAACTAGCTGAGGATGACGTAGTGCAAGCACGGCCCTTCTTTGAAACGGGGTGAGCATTTAATGGCCAAGCTCGCACCTATGATATTTGTATTCCTAAATATACGGATGCGGTGAGCGATTTTAAATCCCAACCAAAGGGAATCACGTCCGGTTTGAATGAATTATTGTACGAAATGTTAAAGGAGATGGGCCCCGTGAAAGTTATGTTGAAAATAAGTGCTGATTACGACGTTCAGTAGGAAACCAGTACTGGCAAACCGTACGTGGCTCATTTAGACTCGGACACAATTTTAATACAGACGAGTGAAGAAGTCACACCTGGAAGTAAGCGACTGATTGGTTCAATAAATCAAAAAGAACGGCGATTAAATTATGACGTGCAGTACCTAGCGTTTAGTGAGCTCACCAGGGCTGACTGGAAGTTAGCCAGTTTGTAGTGAGAGGGGAGGGTTTGCCTGAGGAAGTTTTATACGAGGAAGAAAAAGTAGGAGGAGAAGGCGGGGAAGAAGAGGAACCCAAGGAACCGCAACCAAATAAAAATGTAAGCCTACTTCGACAACAATTACAATTTTTAAAATCGACAAAAGGTGTTTTAAATGTTAAAGTTGGTGATGATGACTCGATGCAGTATTGCATTATCGCAATTCTGCACCCTATAGGGAGGACAGAAAGCCCTGAAAGGAAGACGCATTATGAACCGTATTTGGGGAGTGTTAGCTGCGAAATGGGTGTGGCCAATCCGGAAATTTTCGAGCGCGAAAACCCGACTTTGGCGTTAACTATTTACAAAATAGATGAGATGAGCAAGAAGACGAGAAATACCTGCAATTTAGTATACCTGAGTCCTCATATGCGTGCAAGACAACATCACGTTCGTTTGCTCGTGGTTGGAAACCGAGTGTTATTAATAAAAAACCTCGACAAGTTGTTTAAGTCGGGAGTCAAGTGTGCGGCTTGTAAGGAATGGTTTCCCAACCCAGAACCGTTCGGTCTTCATTATAGGAAAGTTCATTCAACTAAGAGTTCGTTCGTTGTCCTACCCACCTGCATCAAAAACAAGAAGGCTGTTATCAACATCCATTCTGATGACAACAGGAGTTTCCTGTGGAGCGTGCTCGCGGCTATGCATCCAGCCGGAATCAAACCAAACAGGGTGCCCCTCATTACACTCCCTACGAAAACGAATTAAATTTATCAGGCCTCACTTTTCCAATGGAGGTTCGGGATATAGATAAATTCGAGCGCCAAAATCCAGAACATGCAATTAATGTTTATGGATTCCAAGTCAGACGTATCAGAGTTAAGCCCGGGGAAAGAGAAGCCGTCGCTGCTACTACTGAGGAGGAAGAAACCAATGAAGAATCCGATTTAGATGGGGAGGAGGAAGGAGATGAAGACGCTGAAACACCAGCTTCGAGAGAATCAGAATACGAAGACAAAGAAACGATTTTCACCCTGCGTGTCAGTGAAGCCATTAATACAGCCAAGCACCGAGTGCAGCTTCTCCTTGTCAAAAATAGCCCGAAGCTCGGTTGTCATTTCGGCCTTATCAAGAATTACTCCAGGTTGTTGGCTGTAGGTAATAACGCTTCCCACCCCTGCTTCCGATGCCAGAATAGTTTCAGGACTCAAGAAGCACTGACGAATCACGAATCTCTATGCGATTTGCAGGAACCCCAAAGGACGGAGTGCATTGAAACTCTGTGTAGCAAAGTGTCGGACGTCAAGCAATTCAGGATTCCGTTTTGCGTTTATGCCGACTTTGAAAGTCTACTCACACCAGAAGTTGACGTCGCTTCGGAGAGCGTGACGAAGCACCACGAAGTCAGCGGTTATGCGTACAAGATCGTTTGCTGCCTTTCGGATGAATTCACCCGGCCGAGCAGAGTTTACCGAGGTCCCAATGCTGTTCAACATTTTATTCATACCTTGGGTGATGAAGTTGCTGACATCCAGGATAATTTGGCGAGCAAAGTGTTGAATTGGGAAGCAGTTCCTGCTACGCAAAGACTCGAGTATGAAGAAGCAACGACCTGCTACATTTGTGGGAAGTCCTTCCAAGATCATGCTACCGTTACTAGGATGTCACAAAATGACAGAAAGTTTTTGAAGGTACCCGACCACTGCCACATCACGAGTAAAGCTCGACCGTTCCGTGGGTGCGGGTCAAGTCATCCTAGACATTTCAAAGGAACTCATGTACTCGCTGTGGTACAACGAATTGAAACCCCTCTTCGGTAGAGATATCGAATTACTATTAACTGACACGGATAGTTTTATAGTCGAAATTAAATCCCTGGATCTAGTGGAAAAACTCAATGAGAAGAAGCGAGAGTTCTTCGACTTCTCCACTTTCCCCAAAGACCACCCTCTGTACGATGACAGCAACTGAACGGTGATTGGGAAACTGAAAGACGAGATGGGTGACGCCATTGTGGAAGAGTTTGTAAGTCTCAGGGCCAAGTGCTACGCCTACTGTATTGGTGATAAAGACACCATGAAGAGTTAAGGTGTTCGGAGGCCAGTCATCAAAAAAGAGCTATCCTTTGACACTTATAAGAAGGTGCTCTTTGGGGAGATTGAAAACAAGAAGGTGTCGGTAACCCAATTCCACTCGAGGGCCCACAAGGTTACCACCGAAACATCCGTGAAAATTGCCCTAACTTCTAATGACACAAAACGTGTGATCTTGGAAGATAACATCCATACTCGGGCACATTTCTACGTGAAACCGGAGAGCCAAGAAATGATCGTTTTGAACACCAGTGAGGAAAGTGATGTAGACCCGGAACCAACAAGTAGCGGCTACAAACCACTTGTAAAAAGAACGAGGGTGTACCCAAACTTTCTACCAGAACTAAATGCTTTCTATGATTCAGACTCAAATGATGATGATTATGGCCCAGAGAAGAAGAAAGCAAAGATGTAAACAAAACACTCACACTAACAAAAAAATTAAAAAAAGTTTTTTCCCATTCCTTCCTCACTTTCTCTTCCCTCACCTACAAGACCGGTAATACCATCGGGGACTTTGTAGGTTGTACCATGGGTTGTACCATGGGGGACCAAGGTGGGCAGGCGGTCGTGCCCCTTTCCTAATCCCATCCCTCCCCCTTCCACCTCTCAGATTTTACCGTAGCCTTGACATGGCGGAGGGGCTCAGTACTCATTTTTTCCAGTCAATAAAAGTGAGGAAGCCAATAGCGGTCTTTTTTAATTTGTTATTTTCCCCTTTAAGCAAGATTCGTAGGTTTCTTATCGAGCCAAGTATTAAATCTATCGTCGTAACCCATCCATTTGATTAAATAATGCGTCTTTCTGCCCACTTTCTTCGTTTCTAACACTTTTTCCACGAGAAACAAGTCTTTAACGTGAGTCTTCTGTAATTCCGGTTCGTAAAAGGTCCCGTCGATTTTTGTTCCTAACTGGTCAACTATACGATAACAGGGTGGGGTGGTTGTAAGAACTTCGGAGATCTCGAAGAGCTCGTTCGTCCAATTTTGCGTGTACCCCATGTCGAAAACCGATTTTGCAGTGGTCACCCTGACGACATCACCCATTTTCAGGATCCTTCTCCTTCTCTTCTTAGTCATTGCACCCGAGCTAATGTTCAGTAGCCTGCTTCTAATCTCAGGTTCGTCTTGCTCGGTCACGTCTACCGGTTTCATCTTTATCGTGGAATGAACTCTATTGTTATAATCTCGCAGCACACGAACGACGATGCTCAGCCACTCGTGGTTTCCTTTCAGCGTGAAATGCTTCCACATGATTCCCTTCAGCGTCCGGTTTAGACGTTCGCGAACGCTCGCCTTTAATTCAGAGTGGGTGGAGTAATGATTGATGTCGCGACTTTTCATCAGAGCCTGAAAATCTCTATTGTAGAACTCTTTTCCAGAATCCGTTTGTACATTGCTAACTCGTTTAATTAGACCTCGTTTCTTGATGGAGCCGAGAATCTTGGTGAAAGCAGCCGTGACATCTTTTCCCAATTTTGACTTGACCGGAATTGCCCAAGCATATTTTGAAAACGTGTCTATGGCTGTAAGCAGATACTTGAAGGCTTTATTTTCGGCTGCGTATGGAATCGTCTCCACCAAGTCTGCCTGTATTAAATCTCCTACTCCATACGTAATCACACTTCTTCTTGAAAAGTTACGACGGAGCTGTTTATGTAGTTCCTTAACTAGAGCTTCCATCGCAAATAATTGAATTATACCATTTATTATTAATATTACATTTTTTTATTGACCCATCCCCAACTTGACTTTAGCCTACATGGCGGCGGCGACAGCTGCGGCAGCGGCTCTCTCGCTCAACCCCGCTCTGGTAACGGAGAAGACGATTTTCTTAGCCGTCGAAGTCAACTCTTCATCGGCCCTGTGTCTAGCTTCCAAATCGTCGCTGTTGGCGTAAGCTATGTCGTTTTTTTTACAAGCTTCATCGAGAGCGTTGATGCCAACGTCTCCTCCGGCTAACCTCTCGCTCAGTTTCGTGCCAGGACCGCAAAACTTGTACCCCGGGATGTGGAGTTCGATAGGTAGTTTATTTATCACCGTGTTTAACAGACCCGGACCCTTCGTAGATCGTTTGCGAGGACCGCTTTGTAGCTTCTGAAACTGCGCCTTATTCGAACCACAGACCTCGCATTTTCCCTTTAGGAGTTGGCGTTTGTTCGATGTCGTGACGATAACCGGGTCTGCAGTACCGGTAACTCGCTTACATTTCAAGCAATACATGATTGATTTTAATTTAACTGCTTCGCTTTTACTTATAGAAAAAATTTGTATATAAAACATAACGATCCTTTTCAATGAAACTAATCAACTACGACTCGATGGACGCCATCACCTTCCAGAAAAGGAAGAAGGCAGACCCGCTCAATTTACCGAAACAACTCAGGTGCATCATATGAGGTCCGGCCGGGTGTGGCAATACGAATCTCACCCTCAATCTCCTCTGCAACGACGGTTGGCTAGACTACGATAGGTTTTACGTGTGTTCCAAGACCCTGTTTCAAAGCAAGTACGAATGGTTGAGGCAGGCCTTCGAAGAGACTTGTCCCGAAGTATCATCGTTCTGCTCTAGCTTGGAAGAGATACCGTTACCCGAACAACTGTTAGTGGACGGCGACGAGAAAAAGGAGAAGACCGTGTTTTTATTCGACGACGCATGATTGAAAAGCAGGACAAGATCGAGAGGTACTTCGCCTACGGTAGGCATGCCGATGTGGACGTGTTTTACCTGTGTCAGACCTACAGCAGGATTCCCAAGCGCGTGATAGGAGACAACGCCAACGTCCTGATGCTGTTCAGGCAAGACGATACCAACCTCAAGCACGTCTACAACAACCACATCGGGTGCGACATGAGCTTCGAAGAGTTTAGGAAAATATGTGGCGAGTGCTGGAATTCCAACCCTTACGGATTTCTGACCATCGACAAGACCAAACCCTTGAGAGAAGGAAGGTACAGACGCATGTTGGATTAGACATAGAAACGTGTTGGTGTTGACAAGAATGAGTGTTGATGTTGACGAGAACGAGTGTTGATGCTGACAAGAACGAGCGTTGACGTTGCTAAGAACAAGAATTTGCGTCAACGACTACTCAATTTTTTTACATAAATAAAAGGATCTCTAAAATGAATACCAAGAAACGACAACGAGCTTCGGACCAGTACGAGGCCTTGAAACAATGACTCAAACGTAAATTCAGGGATGCCAAGCTGGAGAAGGTTACTGAGTTTGAGCATTTCACCAAGATATTCAAACCCGTAACAGATCCCATCAGAGAACAGACCGAACTGCGTGCAACTAGACCGCTAGCTACCGAGTACCTGAGCATGTTCGCTACCAGGGAGGTCTTGACCAACCCCATTTTCGGTATAAGATACGAACCGGATAGTAAAAAGTACAAGATAGGTAACTCAGACGTGGATTTTGAAGGGGACGACGTGGTGGTGGGAGGAATAAAGTACAAGGGTACCGACGAGTTGTGGCAGTTGATCATGCTCAAGAATCCGTGAAACCCGACCGATGATCACCCGAGTCTGTTGGATTATCACGACATACTTAGGAAAAGCAGCGCCGTTTACCGAGACCACGTCCCCGCGGCTAAGAGACTGAAGTCAAGTGCCGGTTACAAGTACGCGACCTTCATCAAACCGGTGTTTGGCAAGGTCCAACAACAACAACAGCCGATTCGACAAGGGGAAGGATACAGGTTTTACAAAGACCCCAACGAACTGTGCGAAAAACTGAAACTGATCCGAGCTTCGAGAGATGCTGGTAGTACTGGTCTAGATGAGGAGATAGTGCATATTTACGTGGAGTTGAAAGCTAACGGTCTTTTATCAGATGCCGAGCACAGCAAGTTGATTAAAGAGTTTGGAAGATATTAAAAGACGGAAAAGAAACAAAAAAACAATTTTTTAACTAATAAAAGACTAAAGAAAAAATTTAAATTAATAAATGTTTAAGATCAATCGCAAACGATACACTTTCGTTAACTGCGACATAAGGGGAACGATGCCTTCCTCGTCAATAGTTCTTTCATCCAACACCACTGATTTTACCACCAAATTTTCGACACCTCTATTACTAACGGACAACGAAAATGAGGGGTGGGAGATTGCACTGGTCAACTTGGAGACGTACAACTCGATTCCGAACGTGAAAGCTTTCGAGTCGGGTACGTTTAGGTACAGTCACAACAACGGTAGGGAGTGGACAAAACTCGTCATCCCGGAAGGATCCTACGAATTGGAAGTGATAGAAAAATACGTCTGCGGGGAAATGAAGAAGCGTCAGCACTGGGACGTCCCAAACGACATCTCATACATTTGTGTCGTCAGAACCCCAATACTCTGAAATGCGAGTTACATATCACGAACAAACAATACAAGGTAGATTTCTCCGCTTCCGACCCAACAACCGTAGGGAAATTATTCGGATTCGAACCAGGAGTGTAACTACATGGTATCAGCATCACCGAGAACACGCCAACATCCTCGACGTCAATTCCATCTTGGTACATTGCGATCTAATTGGCAATTCGTACGTGAACGGATCGAGGCAACCAACCCTGTACTCCTTCTTTCCTAATTGCGCACCGGGATACAAGATAGTGCAATCCCCTCACAACTTGATCTATTTACCCGTGACCAGCAACGCCATTCGCTCGATCAGAATGTGGTTGACCGACCAGGATAATCGTCCGCTTAATTTGAGGGGGGAGATCGTGACTATGAGATTACACTTGAGGAAGACGAAATGAAAATAATACTTGTAAAACAACAAAATTTTTTTTACAAATAAAAGAATATCATAAGAACAAATTAAATGTTAAATTTTAAGACTAACAAACCATCTACCGGACATCTACCATCACCACCGTCTACCAAATCCCAAGCTAAACGCCGACAAGTCCTGACTCCATCGAACGCGACCTATCTCGAAAGTCTCATCTCCAACGCGAAATGGAGACCGTAGAAGGTTATTTAAATGTCCAGGAACCTTTTACCCTGGACGAATCCGTGGTAGAGTACAATTACCACGACTACACTCTGAAAGTGGGCACGAACTTGAACAATGTGAACTCGGAACTCAGGATAGTCGTTCAAAACCAGGACTTGTTCACGCACCCTCATCAAAGTTACCTGTACGTGAAGGGTGCTCTGGTAAAAGCGAAGGACGGGTCTGCTTACGCCGCTACCGACAAGATAGCTCTGGTGAACAATGCAATAGCCTACCTCTTCTCGAACATCAAGTACCAGATAGGGGGGGGGGGGGGGAATTGAGGCTTAATGGCGCGTCGACAACTTGGTCATTAGCGCCAACCTCAGTCACAGTGCAGTGGTCCGGGTTGCCACTGCACCTCACATTACAGAGATGTTATTCAAACCCCTAATCTAAATCTTGTCATACATCTGTACCTCCTGCAAAAATTGAAAAACACTGGACAGGAGGACAGACTTATCGCCCAACTGACGCGCAATGTCATGCGGAAGATGGAACCGACGACGAACACCATCAAGATGGCGACAATCAACAAGTAAGTGCCGGACCGTAAGTGGCCGTCGACACCAAGAACATTCAGGGGGGTCAACCCCCCGCAAAAGGAAACAGTGAGTAAGTCGGGTGTGACCAATTCGCAAACGGGCCAACACAACCTCCTCACGGCGACTGCGGCGACACGCCGAGTGCCACTCCTCGACAGTGCCTTTAATGGCCCGTAACTTATTACCGTCCTGTCTGTCCCACAAGGTTTGCCAAAAAGCGTGTAACCTCAGACGCAGAGTTGGAAAGGCATCTGAGGGAACAAGGCTGAGATCCCTACCGAGAGGGCCAGAAAGGGCCTCTTTCGCAGCAGAATCTGCTCATTCCCTGCTATCCCAACATGGCCCGGGATCCAGCAGAAAAGCACGGTTTTCCGCTGGCCAGGCAAGCGGGAAAGCAAAGCTTGGACACGTTGTGTCAAGGGGTTCCGAGGATTTTAATTCGCCAAGGACTCCAGGGCACTCATGGAATCACTAAAGATAATGAAATGCGTGCCCTGAAGGTCAAGGATCCATTCCACCGCCAAACCAAGAGCCAAAAGCTCTGCAGAGAACACAGAATAGCCTGATGTTAGGTGATGGGCAACCGTTACACCCTTACACACACAAGCACACGCCACGCCAACGTCGGACTTCGACCCATCAGTAAACAGGCGCTGATAACCGGCGTACTGAGAACTCAGCCGCCGGAACTCCTGTAAGTACCTTGCTGGTAGAGTGGAACCCTTCGGGAGGGACGCCAGAGCAAAAATGAAACTGCCACCTGGGACAAGCCAAGGGGCAACTGGCATTCTCCCAAGCCTCAAGACGCAGGGCATTTCAAAGGCTATCTCCTGACAGGACTGCTGGAGCCTATCGCGGAAATCACCCTTACCCACCCTGCGTCTACCGACTCGCAAGTCTGGCCCAAAAACCATGGACCAAGCAGGACTGGATTGCACAGCACGCAAACGCACAGCATACTGAATGGCAAGCTGTCGCCGACGAATGGCCAACGGTGGCTCCGAGGCCTCAGCATAGAGGCTGACCACTGGAGAAGTTCGAAAAGCCCCAGTCGCCACACGCAGGCCACTGTGATGCACTGTGTCCAACATCTGGAGAGTGGAGTCACTAGCCGAATCATAGACCATACACGCATAATCAAGTTTGCTGCGGACAAGGGCTCGGTAGAGGCGCAACATGGCAGCACGATCGGCACCCCATGAAGTGCCCGACAGGACCCGCAAGATGTTAAGCGCCCTCAAAGCCTTGTCTTTAAGCTGGCGTAAGTGTGGAAGCCAAGACAACCTGGAATCGAACACCAGACCGAGGAAACGTGCCTGTGGGACAACAGGAATTTGTGCCTGCCCCAAGTACAGGCAAGGATCCGGGTGCAGTGTTCGTTGGCGGCAAAAGTGGATGCACACAGTCTTGTCCGGAGAAAACCGGAAACCATTACTTACCGCCCAGGTCTGAACTTTGTTAATTGCCAGCTGTAGCTGCCGCTCGCAGGTCTGCATGCTAGCTGCCCGAAAGCGCAGGCCGAAGTCATCGACAAACAATGACTGGGGAACAGCAGCTTGCTGAGCAATGGGGTTGATCCCTATAGCAAACAAGACGTCACTAAGAACACCTCCTTGAGGCACACCATTCTCCAAGACAAACGGGCGGGAAAGAGTCGCCCCGACACGAACGCGAAAAGAACGGCCTGAGAGGTAAGCAGAAAGCAACACTGGCATCTGTCCCCTCAAGCCATAGTTATAGAGATTACGGAGAATCCCATAACGCCACGTCGTATCATACGCCTTCTCCAAGTCAAAGAAAACCTGAACCAGATGATGACGCAGGCGAAAAGCCTCCCTCACATCTGATTCAAGGGCAACTAGATGATCGATAGTTGACCGAAACCGTCGAAAGCCACACTGGGACACAGATAAGAATCCCCGTGATTCCAACACCCACACCAACCGCTCACTGACCATCCGTTCCATAAGTTTACAGACACAGCTAGTCAGAGCGATTGGGCGATAACTGGAAGGAGAAGTAGGGTCTTTGCCCGGTTTTACAATCGGGATGACCACTGCTGTCTTCCACGCTGCTGGAATAGAGCCCTCTGCCCACACACGGTTGAACATCCCCAGCAAGAACTGCTGGGAGGCAAGAGGCAGATGTTTCAACAGTTGATAGTGAACATCATCAGGCCCCGGGGCGGAGTCATGCGACTTGGACAAAGCTGAAACATATTCCTGCCAGGTAAACGGTAAATTGTACTCCTCTAGCCCATCGGAGCGAAAGTCAAGAAAGCGAGCCTCTTCTCTACGCTTAATCCCGAGGAAACCAGGATCATAATGGTCATCACTCGAGACCCGCGCAAATGCAGACGCAAGACAATTGGCGATCTCTGGCACAGAAGAGATCACGGTATTCGCCACCTTCAGCTGTGAAACCGGGGAAGGCACGCTCCTCCCCGAAATCTGGCGCACCTTCCGCCACACCTGCTGAGAAGGCATGGAGCGCGTGATTGACGAAACATAAGCTGCCCACGAAGCACGTCTAGCCTCACGGATGACATACCTAGCACGGGCACGACAGCGCTTAAACGCTACAAAGTTGCCAGTAGTCGGGCTGACCGTGAATGCACGCAACGCTCGCCGGCGGGCCTGAATGGCCTGCCCGCAAGCAGGCGTCCACCACGGAACAGGAACCCGCCGCGGCTGTGTGGACGTACGCGGGATAGTAGCATGAGCAGCAGCAAGGACCACATCAGGGAAATGAGTGGAAAGTTCATCCACATCAGAAAAGTCCTCAAGCGCACGCTGAAACACAGCAGCCTCAGCAAAGGCTGACCATTCAGCACGCTTAAGTGCCCACCGGGCTGGCCTGGAAGCCACAGAACCCCCTTGTGTTGTGGACAACACAATGGGGAGGTGATCGCTTCCATGCAGATCAGCAGTGACAGCCCAAGTGAAGTGAACTGGGATGGCCAGCGAGCAAAAGGCTAAGTCCACCGCTGACCAATTGCCCGTTGCCAAGTTACAGTGTGTCATGGCTCCATCGTTCAGGATGCAAACGCACCCCCTCCGCATCCACTCCTCAAGGATCCTTCCCTTGTTGTCAGTATCAGGTCCTCCCCACTGGACATGGTGGCTGTTAAAGTCGCCTAGCAAGAGGAACGGGGCAGGAAGCTGTCGAACCAGGTCCTCCAGGTCACCAACCCCAAAGACCTCATCCGGTGGCAAATAAAGCGAACAGACAGTAATATCCAATTGGAAAGAAACTCTAACTGCTACCGCCTGAAATCTAGTGTGCAGAGGCACACTGGCATGCGGCTGAGAGTGTTGAACCAGCACTGCAACACCACCATGTGCACGTGGCACAGGGTCTGCATCCAGACGGTAGACAGATGGTGGACGGTGTCCAGATAGGGGACAAGACGGTGGATGAGATCAATCACCCGGGATTTGCCAGTACCATCAAAGGAATCGTCAGCTACGGTCCGCAAGACCACATCCCGGACCACTGCACTGTGACTGAGGTTGGCGCTAATGACCAAGTTGTCGACGCGCCATTAAGCCTCAATCCCCCCCCCCCCCCGCAAGACCAGGCACACGTAGCTAATAGGGGATGGTTCCTAGACGGTAGCAATGCCAGTACGGCCGACGACGGAACGAATACAGTCTTCAAACACAAGAGAGACGTCCTTCTCAGCGCTCACACTCCGAAAGGATCCTTCGCCTACGCCATACCTCTCTCGCATTTGATGGGATTCTTCGAAGATTACACGAAAGCTATTTACGGGGTTCAGCAAACGTTGACTTTAATGAGAGCTGCCGACACGAACGCCATCTTCAGGGACACGGGAGTCGCTCCGGGCAAGATCGTTCTAGATCAAGTCTCCTGGCGTCTCCCTCACGTAACACCATCCGACGCTCAGAAAAATAGGTTGTACGGACTCATAGATGCCGGGATCACTGTACCCATGGCTTTCAGGCACTGGTACTCGGACATGCTAGATTTACCTACCCCAACTAGTTGTACTTGGAGACTGATCGTTACGAGTTCAATCGAGAAGCCGAGATACGTAATAATCGGATTTCAAACTGGGAGAGACGGAAATCAAAAGAAAAATCCGGCCGTGTTTGATCACTGCAGTCTAACGGATGCTCACGTAACTCTGAATTCCGAGAGGTACCCCTTTTTAGATCTGAATGTGGATTTTGCCAGCGAAACGTTTCGAGTATATATCAAGACCTAGTCAACTTTAGGAAGCAGTACTATGGAGAAACGCAAACGGGACCCTCTTTCGACGTGTCCACGTACGCCAAGAACTTCGCGTTAATCTGTTTCGATTGTAGTAAACAAAATGAAAGGCTTAAGTCGAGCATTATCGACGTGTCTCTGAGGTTTAAATTCAGGGCGCAAGTACTGGCCAACACCAGATGCCACGCCCTAGTCATTAGCGATAGATTGATGAGCTTGAAGTTGGACAAAAGTAAAGTCGAAGTGATTGTGTAAATGAAGGAACGAATGAAAATTTTTTTTTAAATATATAAAACGAACAATCATCATCATCATCATTAATTTTTTCCACTCACCAACCCTCGACAATCAACATTCAACATGTACGGTAAAGTGATAGTAAACTTAAGCACGGCTCAGAAGAAGAGAATGTTGAGCCAAATCAAGAATGGGAAAACACCCAGCATACGTCTAGCGAACTCTCAGCTCAAGACGGAGAAGGTGGCCCTACCCGTCACCAAGACGCAACAGTCCAGAATACGAAAAGCTAAAAAGAGCGGCAAGGGATTGAATCTTAAATTTTCACGCACGCAAGTCAAGAAAGGCGAGTTTCTCCCTCTCGTCATCCCCATATTAGCAGTGCTGGGTGCGACAGCAGGTGGCGCAGCAGGAATAGCGAAGGCCGTTAATGACTCCAAGGCTAACGCAAGACAGCTCGAAGAAATAAAACGTCACAATGCCAAGATGGAAGTGCTCGCCGCCGCTTCGAAGAAAGATGCGGGATTGAGAGGAAGAAAAAAAAAGCCCAACAGTGTGGACGAGGATTTTACATGAAGCCGGGGTACCTTTGAACAGACCCTTGACGAATTTAGATCTAGTCAAATACGCTAAGAAGCTAGGAATAAATACGTTTCGAGGGGTCTACAGCAAATATCTACTGCCTATATGCCCCAAAGCTGTAGAATGCGGAATAATAAACTTGCAGGATTCGAGAGAAGGCGAAGGAACGCATTGGACTGCTTATTTGAATAAAAAAGGTTCGTGCGCTTTGTACGTCGATTCGTTCGGTTTAAAACCGCCTACAGAATTCTACGATTATCTTCGAAACAAGAAGATCATTTGGAATCCGAACAGTATACAAGCAGCCAACGAAATTTTATGCGGACAGTATTGTTTAGCCGTACTGTATTATTTAACTAAAGGATATACTAATTTGTTCGAAGTTGTAGCCGAAATAAAATAATTGAATAAAATGAACGGCCATTTAATCGGAAAATGAACTTGGTGGCAGCCGCAAGATAAATACGCTATGTAATGTGCAGGTGGCAGCTGGGGGATGCCAAATTCCGAACCGTTTCCCTCTAGGACTAACGGTTCTCGAGTTACAGAGAGTTGATTACACAAATGAACTTGGTGGCAGCCACCTCCTAGAGTATTAAATGTATGGGATTAGACAAGTAGAGGCCAAATTTCGAACCGTTTTGCTCTAAGACCGACGGTTCTAGAGTTATAGCTATTTTTTCATATTTTTGGAACTGCGCCAATTTTTTTTTTCGGGAGCCAAAATAATTTTTGACCGGGCCAACTGATAGCCGATGCTGAGAGCAGATGAGGTATCATGCTTGGGGGACAAAATTTTAACCGTTTTGCTCTAAGATCAACGGTTTCCGAGTTATGGGCATATTTTTAATAATTTTGGGCCATGTCAAGAAAATCGAAACACACATATAATTTATTTATTTATTTATTTATTTATTTATTTCAAACCTATGACGTCACTGAAGTAAACTCCAACAGCCAATCAAATTCTCTTGCTGCAAAGTCACGTGACTGCCATAGACCGTAATGTTAAATTTCTGTTTTAGAACCCCCATTCTTACACTACTTACAACAATGAGCGACTCACTGTTTTTCGAACTTTGTTGTTTGTACTGCTATAACTCAGTACGTGTAGGCAATTATGTGTCATCTACTGTGAAGTGGCAGCAGTCCCCTTTGAGCAGTTGCACTGCAACATAGAACTTAATACTTGACGGTAGTACCAGTGAGAGTGCTTTACACATGCTTTCAATAGTGGATGTTGCCAAATTGTAGCTCACGAAGCAGGAACGCTAGTGTTGACATTGCTACTTTTTAGGGGTTTCAACGATCCACAGTTAGGCACATTTCAAGACTCTGGGTAATATAATTATTCAAAACAAAAGGTGAGAAAACTGATCCACTTGGGAAGCCTACCATTGGTTTCATTGCAAAATCTTTTCTTAAATAACTTATTTGTTTTTTTCTATAATGGAAGTCTAACATAAAAAAGAAAGTTTGACTATACTTAATACGGGAGGCGATGGTTTCATCCAATTTCACGCTGCAAGTACAGATTTCATTGAAATTTTAAATTCGATCAGCCGAGGCTGTGGTCATATATAAGCGATACGAAAGTTTTTTAATCAGTAGATAATTAATAATTGGCAATATCTAGACATTTTACAGTGAACAAATGCCAGTTGAAATTGTTTTCCGAGCACGGTGATTTTGGATTTCGATTTGGAGTATACAGTTAGCTACTTCCACTCAAAATAACAAAGCAAAACAAAAACGGAACCAAAAAATTCAAATGTGTAGCAATACTGACACAAGAATATGAGTAATCCATTTGAGTTACAATGTTTGTGTTGTGTTCTTTGCTTTATTGAGTTTTTTTTTTTCGATTTGTAAAAGAATTACCTAATTTTTACTGTAACCTTTTCAAAATTCAGGACATCATCGGGTGCACAATTGTTATTCGAAGAGTATGCACAAAGCACACAAACAGAAGCAAAGCATGTCCTGCGAGAAGAAAGGGCAGAATTTTTTGTATTTGTACTTCCAATAAAACATACTGTGTATGCTAAATGGCTAGAATTTTGTAAAGGCTCAGTGCAAATCTTGGCTTACTATTTGTGATGAATTTGTAATGAATTAATTACTAATTATTAATTTAATAATTAAGCAAATAAACTTTAAGAATTCAAAACGTTTTTATTTAATCACAAGATTGTGAAGGCAAGCTTCTCGCTTGGAACCAACACGTGTTGAGCATTCAAAACTAAGAAAAAGGGAGAGAGTAGTCTATTCTGAGTATGAAGCAGCCCAGTGATTAAAGTGTAAAAATATGCAAATCGTTGTGTAACCACGTACATCAGCAAGTGTACACGAGAATTTTGAGGTTCCCAGAATTAACTGGTCAGAGCCACACTTTTTCTCCATCACTGCTAGAGTTCACATTGGTTGCAAAGGATGGAGTGGACATTTATGTGAGTAAACTGAGTGGGATTGTGATAATGTTCTTGGCTCTTGTGAGATCAATATGCAGGCTGTTCCTCCATGCAAACAGCATATAATATAATTTGTTGTGAATATTCTCCTAATGTTTGATATAAAATAAATTTAGTATTTTTAATGCTAAAACTAAAGGAAGTTATTGTGGTCATACCTTATGCAAGAGTACTACCTATACGTCACTAAAGTAATAACAGAGTAAATAGTTAACTATTGCCCAAAACAAAATCAGAATGGTGCCATTGACTAAATTTAGCCTAATTTGTTGATTTGAAACTCAGATAAACTGCATCTGGAAGGGTTGTATTAGTCGGAAATTTGATTGTATGCTTGTATTATCGTGGTGTACCATGAATTTAGCTACTATTATGCCCTTCCATCCCATTCAAAAACTGAAGATTCAAAAAGTGAAGATTCAAAAAGTGAAGAGACAGTATAAGTTTGTTAACTGTCAGTTCTTTTCAAAACATGCCTTATACCGGAAGAATTTTTTAAAACATTGCTTGCTCTACGCCGTAATAAGTGCCCGGGCAGGGAAACTGAACAGATCCACTGCTTGGCGAGGACGAAGTGATTGCAAGGCAAAAGTTGGAGGACAAAAGGAATGGAATGCTGAAGTTCAATGCCTAAACCACCTGTTTTTTCAGCTAATACCTGTAGCCAAATGTGCTATTTGTGTCTACGTGGGCTGGAATGATGGGAATGCCCTTTGAAGTGGAACCAACCGCCAGCAATTTCTTGTTACTTGTTTAAAAATAATCTTGAGTGTTGGGACTGCATTAATACGCAGTAAATCATATCCAATCTGCACATGGCATTGTATGGAGGCGACTGATTGTTGAATTTAGTTGCACGATTTTTTTGTTGGTACAAAAACCAAGCTTCAACGGCAAAAACTGAGGCGAGGAGAAGTGGGAAAGGAGGGAATAAACTGGGACAGTTGTTGACTTGTCTCTACAGTCGCAAACAGAGCTATTTCTCTTTCATATGCAGTGTGAGTTGATTGGTTGCAAAAAATGCATAAAGGTTGTGGAACGCAAAAAGAACAGAGGGAAAGTTGGTTGGGGAGAAAATAACTGGACGTAACTTAGAACGAATATAGGAATGAGAAAGGGAATACATACCAGTCTACTTTAGAGCTACAGTCTATTTTAAAGCTAATGTGGGACCAGTGCCACTAATGCAGGGGTAAAGGGAGTTTCGGTGCAAATCGGAGTAGCAGAACCAAACTAAACAAAAAACTAAAGGGACAAGAAAAAGGACGGTTGGGGATTAAATTTAGCGTTAGTGCATCGTGGGAAAAGCACATATCTGTCTTGTTGGCAAACAAAATGACCAAGAGGGCAATACACTGTTAGCCACAACACACAGTACACAACAATTTATTTGTTATTCTTGTCAAGATGTCTGTGCAAGGCGAAAATTACGTTGACCCGAATAATGGAAATTGTAATGAAGGTGATAATGAAATTGACCCGGAAGATGGAGTTGAGGATAGGCCGCAAAAATGTAATTAATACCTACAGCTTATCCCATACTACAGTGGTGACCCAACACGACCACCCAGTGTTAAGGATTTTTTGCAGCAAATTGAGGATGTTGCTGTTATTGCCGGTTTAAACGAGAAATTCAAATACTGAATTGTATGGTCAAGGTGTAAATTGCTAGCACCAGAATTCCTGAGAGACTTGTTTGAAAGGCAGGATTTACGCCATTTCTATTCTTTAAAGCAAATATTGTTGAGTAGATTTGATCCAGAGTTACCCAACTCCGTCGTCATGGGAACATTCCTACAGCAACAACAACTGGACAAAGACATTGTCTTGACCTATTTTGCAAGATTATTGCCGTTAGCATGGAAGGCATTTCCTAATGCTGAAGTAACAAAGGGACAATTTACAGGAGGTAGACAGCCATTTCACAATACGTTGCAGACTAGGCCTACTGTGGTGCAGGGCCGTGCCTTCAATAAATGTTTTTTCTGTGGTTGATTTGGACACATGGCAGGTGCTTGGTTGCTGCATCAATTTGGAATTAGATTGCCTTATAGGCAGGCGAGTCAATTTTTATATGGAAATGCGGGAAATAGAGACACTTATGGTTTTTGGGGAAGGATGCCAGTGTCGACACAAGGGCCAATGTGTTTTGTTCGTTCTAGAATGGGTCATTTGGCCGCTCCTTTCCCAATGAATAGAGGAAATGGAAGTTAAATGGGATGAATCGAAGGAATTTGAGTGGGAAGTCAAATTATCAGGATTGAAGGAGTAATAAATATACGTCAGGAATGGGAAGGTTTCCTGCTGGCCTGAATAGGCAGAGAGGGAGTGATTTAAGCAATTTAAAACAAATTAGACCCTCCATTGGGGAGCACATGGAAGGGGCTGTTCTATTCATGGACATTTACACTATTATAGTACACCAAAATACTCCGTAGGATTAAATGCATTACATTCAAGGAATCAACTTCCTATTTTTATAGCCAAAATTAATGGGCAAGTTATTAAATTTTTACTAGACTCCAGTGCAGCCATTTCAGTGGCCACTCTAGATATTATCAGTAATTATAGAGATATTGC
This sequence comes from Lithobius niger, assembly GCA_023313725.1. Lineage (NCBI taxonomy): Eukaryota > Metazoa > Arthropoda > Chilopoda > Lithobiomorpha > Lithobiidae > Lithobius > Lithobius niger. Next base: position 46,918 of record JAHWFP010070594.1, read on the forward strand.
ACAAGAAGATATTCTACAGTCACTGGTGACCATTAGGACGGTGAGTGGTGAACCATTTGGGGTCAAGGGACATTCATATTGAAAATTTACATTAGGGACACATTAATCAAATTGCCTATGTACACAAGCCAGCAAAGGTTATCGGACTCCTAGCAAGCAATTTTCGGAATACATATAATTCGGAAGTTGGGCTTGATTTATGACTCGGATAAACTCATGTTGAGGTCAGATAGGCATGATTTTGTTTATTGGAAGTGGGTGAAGTCAAAGCAAAGGATTCAGTGGCATCAACTTTGGTCATCAAAGATAAAGGGGACTATGTTAAGAAGATTAAAATGAACCATTTGACTGGAATACAACAGGCGAAATTGACTAATCCGTTGTAAAAGTATAGCGATCTGTTTGCTGAAACATTAAAAGAATTGATGCCTGTTGACTCCTACGAGCATAGAATCCATGTGACCAGAAATGAGCCGATTTGGCAGCGTAACTATCCAATACCTCAAATTTATGAAGAAAAGTATAAGGACATTGTTCAAAATATTTTGAAAGCAGGAATTTTGGAACGTTCCTTCTCTCCTCATGCTTTGTCAGTTTTATTGTTGAGAAAGAAAGGCTCTAATAACTTGAGAATGCTTCATGGTCTTCACGCTATGAACAAAGCTAGCATAAATGACAGGTATCCTCTACATAATTTAGAGAAAGTATCACAATGTGTAGTTGGTTCAAGATACTTTAGTACTATGGACTTGACATTTGGTTACCATCAGGTCAGATTACATAAGGACAGTAGAGAGTACACTGCATTTCAGACACCTTTAGGTTTACTGCAGTACACTGTTGTTCTGATGGGGCATTGCACAAGCTCACAGGGCACACAACGTCTACTTGATACTTCAATTCGTGATTTAATTGATACGATAATGTTTTTATTTGTCGATGATATTTTGGTGTACTCTGACACACTTGCTGGTAATTTTGATAGATTGGAAAGGGTATTAAAGCGTCTACAAGAGGTAGGGCTAAAAATAAAACCATCTAAGTGTACCTTTTGCAAGAATCAATCACCTTCCTGGGGCATCAATTTTCACGCAACACTATGCAACCAGGGGAAGATAAAATTCAGGTCATGAAGAATTTTCCTAGGCCAAAAACTAGAAATCAGGTGTCCTCTTACTTAGGAGTCACAAGTTGGTATAGAAAGTTTATAGCTCATTATGCGGACGTTTCACAACCGCTTCTCAAAATACTTAAATCACAGGGCATATTTATATGGATGGAACAGTGCGAGCGATCTTTTCAAGAGTTAAAAGAGCTCTTAACTTCCTATCCAGTCTTACATCAGGTAGATGTAAATCGACCCATGTGATTGCTTACCGAAGCATCCAGGTATGCATTTAGTTCAATATTGGAAGTGAAAGGTTTTGACAACTGTTGGCATCTAGCTGATTATGGCAGCCGTACGCTGAAAGACAGCGAACGTAAATATGCTGCAGTTTGGAAGGCACTTTTAGCTGTGGTAGTTGGAATGACTAAATTCCAATATTACCTCACTGGGCGAAAATTTTACGTAATTCAGACAATTCAGCGCTTAAATCAGTCTCCCCCATGAAGGCTAACAATGCAATGGTGGCACAGTGGCAGTTAAAGTTGGGAGCGTTCAACTTTACTGTGAAACATTGTCCAGGCAAGGCAAATGTCTTGGCCGATGTACTTTCCCGGCATCTTCCTACAAAGACTTCTTCGCAACATCCAGTAGTTTTAGCTATGAACTGTGTGTGGGATCATCCAGAATTGGCATCTGAACAATTACAAGATCAGTTCTGTGGACCCATCACTAACGCATTACAAGGTCAACGGGTGAAAGTTTCTACATTCCCGAAACGGCGTATCATGCACTACTTCTTGGACAGCGATAACATTTTATGGTGTTCCGTTTACTTACCTGTGACAAGAAGGACAGATGACCCACGACGAGTGGTAGTTCCAAAGACTAATGTTTTCAAAATACTGAAGGCAACAAACACATGACCAGTCTGCAGGCAGCCATTTAGCTGTTGACAAGACATTGGGAAAGGTCAGACAGTTCTACACTTGGCCTGGTATGGTGAGGGACATTACCAATTGTGACATCACGTACTTCATGTCAAGAAAGGAAAAAGCCTAATTACAAGGCACTTATTCAACGCTTCACTCCTTTGACCGCCCCTAGTCAAACTGTAGCAGTGGACATCATCGGTCCCCTTCCGGTCACTCATCAATCTAACAGGTACATACTTTCCTTACAAGACTTATTCTCTAAGTGGAATGAACTTTATCCTATACAAAATCAGAAAGCTGACACCATTGCCAGAATAGTGATGGAACAACATATCTCACATTTTGGCTTAATGTAATCAATACTTTCTTACAGAGGTTCAAATTTTATTGGTGAAGTTATTACAAGTTTATGCAATTTGTTAGGCGTAACGAAGATTCAGACAGCGGAATACACTCTGTTGACAAATAATGGTTGTTTGGAACGATCCAATAAGTCATTTGCTATCATGTTGTCACACTATATACAGCAAGATCAGCAGAATTGGGACTTGCAACTTCCGTATATATTGTATGCCTATCTCTTGGCAGTTCATGCTTCTACTCAGGACATTCCTGCATATCTACATTTAGGAAGAGACATTCACATGCCATATGTTGTTTGGAGTAAACCCATACAATCTTGATGATTATAAACAGGAAGTGACAATGAGATTGCAGAGCGTGTATGCCTTAGTTCAAAGACATTTGTCAAACGCAGCAGAAAGTTGCGAATATCAAAAACATAAGACTGCTAGAATAAACCCCATTGTTGTTGGAGACAGAATACTGTTGCATGTACCAAGAGTCCCAGTTGGCAACATTACAAAGTTGACCAGACTAATAAAGGGCCATACCGTGTGTTAGAAAAAACTTCAGCTGTCAATTTTAAAATTCAACATGTGTTTAACCAAAAGGAAGTACAATTAGTCAATGTGAATCGATTAGGACGTCTAATTGACTGTCTTCCATGGTTGACATCAGTTGAGGAAACTGGTGGTGTCAAAAAAGAGACACAAATTCCGCCGCCATCTCTTCCTTTAGTACACAGAAAGGAAGAAGAAGCTGACGACTTTTCTTTGTATGCATCTGACCCACTGAATTATGAGTCTTCTTCATCAGATGATATTCAAATACCGCTTGCAAATAGAAGGCATCCAACGCTGAGAAGACAAGCAGTCATTCCTGTACAACAAGAGGCACAAAGTGTGTGTGTTTCAAACGCATAATGCAGCAAGAGACCTGCCCCGGTGCTCAGTTTGCCAAAAACAACATGTGCTATAAATAGAACAGCAGAAGAAAGAGGAAGATTTTTAAATAACTCGACTGCAGTTCAAAACGGAACGTCTGCATCAACCTCAACATTAACAAATCAAGTATGAAGGGGTTCAAGCTCTAGCAACGTGGCAAGAGGAAACATAATTAACAATTTAGTTGACAGAATTTATGCTTTTCGTTCCACGCTTCTGGATGAATTAGGACTGGGGATATAATGAAAACAAATATGTTTGACTCTGTTTTAAGACTATGAGACACGTCAGACTTTCTCATAGAGAAGTGTTTAAATGAGATTTTACATTTACATTGTTTTGAGCGGGTAAAGACTTAGGAAGAATATATGTGTGAAGTAGAATTTTGATGTGTTGTTTTGTTTACTAGGTTTCTATTCAGGACTTGTTTGGTGATTCATGCAGCAACCAACCAATTAACTGATCGACACATATTGAAGTGTAATAAAATATGCAATTGGAATGTTTCCAACTTCACATGTGTCTTGAGAAAAGACATGGATCCATAATGGCATGAAGGGTTCAGTCGTCATTACCAAGACTGCAATGAATGTGTTTTTTGGTTGGGTCTCTATGATTAGAGATGAAATTGTACTCATTGAACGTCCTGAAAAATTTATTTTCAGACAGACTGCTCAATTCGATGGTGCCGACTTTTATTATACATGTAAGGACCAAGATGACGATTGTGCGTGTGCAAACTAGTCATGTGCAGAGACTACTACATTTTGCAGGGTGCACCAATGGGACACACCATCTTCATGCACATGTCACTTGATACCAGCAAATAATACATTGGTCCATGTTGCAAACAATGTTGAATCATCAAATTACTCAATAATTTCGTATCAAGTATGTGTGGTACCAAGCGTCCTAAAGGATAGCAACCCAGTATTAATTGGTAAACACAAGATATCATTCCTTTGTATTGACAAAATGAAAATAGGGGATGGTGATGATTTAATTTTATTTACTGAGCCAGTTTTGACATTGAATGAAAAGGGAACTTTAATCTTAAGAAAAGATGAAGTTGAACATGTGGTTAAAATATTATCAGATAACATGCAGATAGTTTTTTCCACGGAATTCCTATTGGATCAAGGCTCCTTGAAGGTTATTTATGTGACAATTCATAATAAGTTAATCGATGGACACTTCAACATAGAAGGTACCTCTTTGTGTAAAAGGATTACTTGTTTATTCTGTATGGACATGTTTCGACATATGAGTTGCATCCCATATCAGATCACATATGTTATTTATATTATATTGATAATTTTTACTGGGATTGCTATATTGTATGTGAAAGCTGTCTTGACTACAATTTTCAAATGTTGTAAAGTATTATATCGTGGAGTCAGGACATGATTTGGTTGTTGCAAGGGTACTTTGCGTTTGAGTATGCTTTGTGGTGTATTACGAGGTAAGAGAGTACAAACAAAAATGCAAGGCACGCGGAATAAAGAAAAAAATCTACTTGCTATTTGGGAGCATGAGACCGGTCGAATTTGTAAAGGTCGATTCCCAATCTCGGGTAGGTAAGCAAACCAAGCCATCAGCAAAGGCCGACAGTGGGTTTGTTCTTTCTAAATATACTGTTGGGAAAGGGAATAAGCTTAAGTTAGCTAGTTGGGGAAATAGTTTATGGCAATTGTATTCGTTTTGGGTGTTGGATTAATGTTGTCTTAGTATGTGGTCGATGCAAGGTGCACGGAACATATACTGTTACCTACAGTGATTAACAGCTGCACAGAGGATACGGACGGTTCATACTGTCATTTAACTGTACAGGCATAGTTGATACTTGGCAATTTGACTACGAACTGTTCGCCTGGTTTTTGAACGACCTTCAAGAAAATGTATTTAGTGTGGACTTCAAATTTATAAAGGTGGAATGTAGTTGGCCCACAACTAGACTTTATTAGACCCATTCAGTCACTATGGCCCACCTGTCAGAGATCAGATGTGCACAGAATCAGCTGTGGGCGTGGGGCTGGAACGGCCTAGCCAATGTCCAGTTTCCGGGACTGACCACTGAAATTTTATCATATCCGGGTGTTACAGAATGATATGTGGCAGATTCGGGCAGTACATGATGCTTAATCTTAGATTCTCAGGCCTGTAACACAATGATCTTTTATCATTGGTATTTATTGCCAAATTTCCACCATGTTTATGAGGTCTGTAGAATTATGGGGTATCATTGTCAATCCGTAGTTAAAGTTACAACTAAGACTGTGAATTCCGCAATAGTAGATATTGTCAAGGCTACTGGCATAATTAGAAATGGCATTTCTATTGGAGTTTTGGGGACTTTTGACCAACCTGTTGAAGCTGCAAGGAGGAATTTTATAGTTAGAACTAAAAGACATGGTGAGGCTTATCTTGAAACTGCTTCAGGGCCTCACAGACCTCAGAGAGGCCAAATTGGTGACATCCAGAACAATTCCACGACTTCCTCCGATTTCTTGTTTGATAGGGATATGGTAAAATGTGTTTTTTATGAGGAAAATATGAGGTGTATGCATATGCCTGGCTATTTACTACAAATGATTGCTAATAAGGACAATTATGCATTGCCTATGGTTTTATCTAATAAAAAATGGTTGTTTTGCATGAGGGTCATTTGAACTCAGATATAGATGTAATAATATAATATATATGATAATATCAGTTTTTCACAATAGCAACAGGTCAAGCAAGGACCCTAGGATCACTAACAGTCAGCCCAATTTAAAAACAGAAGACAGTATCATATAAAGATATAGATTTGGCCGTGGGAAGGTCAGGGGGATGAGGTATGGGGACACGAATGCCTTACTACCAAGGTTAGACCTGCCAGGGGCTCTAAGGCCCCCAATGGCATCGCCAATCGTGTTGGACACAGGAGGTGTAGGATTGGCCCAAGTAAAAAATAAAAAGTCGATGAACAATGACATGGTTAAAAAACATCGTTATATAAAACAGGGTTGGTTATGGTAAGTACTAAAAAAAAAACTTCCTCAACTGGGAATTGTCACCACCTAAAAATAAACAATTCAGAATTAAAAAGCCCGTAAGGTGCATGAACTCCAACGTTCTTATGTAATAAAATAATATAATAAAAAATAACCAGTTTACCACCCTAAAAGTGAACGGAAGATGGAAGGGCATGGGCCCTTTTACACCATTCCCAATTAGGAGAGAGAAAATATGTAAATTAAAAGAAAATCTTTTTTGCCCAAATCGAAGTAGCTATCTCGGAGGTAGGGGTCGTTTCAAGTACTCAGAAAGGGGTTCAGAGTCTAGCATCCTGCGAAATACAGAGACCATTTTTGCTCTGATGGTCTCTTCCCTCAGGTTATTCCAGATCGGCACAACCCGCACTGAGAAAAAATGTTTTCGACAATCAAGCCTAGAAGCAGGTACCAAAAGTTTTAATGAGTGTCCCCGTGTACCAATAGTGTTGGTTGCCAAGTCAAAAAAAGGGAGGTCCACGGCAATTAGATGGTTTAAAATCTTGAACGTAAGAATTAAGTCAAATTTTATTCTACAAAGTTCAAGAAGCTCTAGGCCCAATTTAACCAGGCGCTCCCGATATGTTACCTCTCTGAGTCCCTTAGTGTTACACCTTTGCACCTTCTCAATTGCGTCAATGTCGCGTGCAAGGTAGGGTGACCAGACAGGGGTCGCATACTCGAGCAATGGGCGAACGAAGACCTTAAAAGCCCAAATTCTGGTTTCAGTGTTTCCAGAAGAAAAACACCGTTTTACAACCGCTGCACGACGATACGCTGCGGCACAAATCATCTGGCAGTGAGTGAACGATTTCAGGTCTCCTGTAAACGAAATTCCAAGGTCTCGGACTTCCGTAGATGATGGCAACAAATCATGGCCCAAAGAATATGTATTATTTCTATTGAGTCCACCCACATTGTAGACATGACACTTGTCTATAGAGAGAGGGAGCTGCCAACTCTCTGACCAGTAAACTACTTCCTGGACAATGTTATCTAAGTCCATGGAAGGAGGGAGTCTGGCACCTCCCCTCCCACCTTAAGATCATCGGCAAATTTGAACCCGAATGTATTGCACCTCTCCAAATTAAGATCTTTCAAGTATAATACAAAAAGAAGGGGGCCAAGAACCGATCCCTGTGGAACACCACAAGGTATACAAATCCAGGCAGAGGATGAATTCTCAACATGTACCGTCTGGTGGCGGTCCTGGAGGAAGGCTGCAATCCAACCCTTTAATTTACCTGTTATACCACAACAGTCAAGTTTGAGAAGAAATTTGTGGTGGATAACCGATTCAAAAGCTTTTTTAAAGTCGAAGTATACGGTATCAGAAGAAACCCCAATGTCACGAGTGCTAGTCCAACGATCCGGAACCAGTAGTAACTGGTGAACAGCAGACTTACGAGGGACGAAAACAAATTGATCGAGGCTAATCACAGACTGTTCTTCCAAGAAACCAACCAAGGCGTCCTGGATTATGGATTCCATGACTTTGCAGGCACACACGTTAGGGCTATACGCCTATAATTAAGAGGGTTTGAGGGTGACCCCTTCTTGAAAATTGGAATAATGTTGGCCTGTCTCCACATTGTCGGCAAGCTACTCTGCGCGAAGGAAAGGGTAAAAGTTTAGAGAGAGGGTAGCTAAATTCACGTGATAAAATTTTAAGAAGAAAAGCGGAGATGCCGTCGGGACCACACGACCTACTTGGTTTCAATTTGTTTAAAGCAGCAACAACAGAGCTTTGATGAAAAGTTACCTGAGAGCAGGTTACATCAAACTTACCAATTTGAGCCAGTGATATTAAACTCGCTCCATCATCAGTAATGAAGTTCGAAGCAAAAGAGCGACCAAGTAGCTTTACTAACTGTTATAAAATCATTAGCATCTATAAGTGGGGGAATTGTCCGTGAAACTGCATTTTTGCGCCTATGAAGTTTGAAAAGAGCCGCGGGATTACCGTTGCGAATCACAGCCGAATCTATCTTACTATTCCAGGTTTCCATTGCCTGAGAATAAAGAATACGTGGCTTGTTATACAAGGTTAAGGTGTGTGGCGTACGGTTTAATTTATAAATTTTCCACAGCTTAAGTTTGCGCTGGCATAGTATAATAATATTTTTCGGGGTGAAGTTCTGTTGTTTACCAGGTTTGTGTAAAACCTGACACATCTCAATGTGCCCCTTAAGTATATTATGGAAGGCAATCCAAGCATGTTCAATGTTGGAATGAACCTCGAAAATTAAGCTATCCCAGTTCACCTGTGATAAGGAAAGTTTAAGTTTATCAAGGTTTAAAGCAGAGTTACTAGGACCTGTTGATTTTGACATCTCTGGATTACCCATGACCTTCAGCGAAAGGTTTAAACGAAATCCAACTGTGCAATGATCACTGTTCCCGAAGTGAGCCCCTACCTCCAGATCAAACACCAAAAGGTTGTCATCAGTAAAAATTAAATCAAGAATATTTCGATCCCTTGTTGGGTGATCTACGTCGAGCTGTCTAAGCCCCAGGGGTGCAAACAAATCCAAAAAATACTCGTGGTGGCAGTCACCAGCCTGGTTGCGTTCCCAGTCGATGGTGGAGAGATTGAAGTCTCCCAGAATGATGTTTGAATGCTCTGGATTAAGAACCCTTCTAATAAACGTACAGAGATTAAATATGTCGAGATCCCCATAGCTGTTTGGTAAGTAACACAGAATAAAAGAGATTTTTTCGCTCGGCAAGGTTAAAACAAAACTCTCGACTTCATCCCCCACCTACACGATGGCCAATGGAATATTTACTCTATGAAGCACAAGCAGGCCCCCACCCTTACTACCTCTATCTCTACGAATCACATAATAACGAAAAGAATCCACGAGCATCGCATCAGTAATACTAGCACTTAGCCAGGACTCCACAATAAAAATAACGTCGTAAGTGTTTTGACGCAGAAGGTCTTTAAGGCAGCCTAGGTTCCTAATAACACTGCGTGCATTAACCAGGATACAAGACAGATTTCTATTTTTTCTTGCCTGAGTGATCCGAGTAGATGGGTATGTCCCTATTAGTGCAGTTGGTTTGCAGTTGGAGTTCAGTCAGTGCCGGTAGTAGTTCACTTGTCATTTTACAATTAAAAATTTCACGTAACCAGCAAGAAGGTTTGTCCTAAAATAGATTCTGTTGAAGGAATAACAGAAAGTCATTCTTGTGCTACAATGATATTTATACGGATAAAAGCTAACAGTGCTGGTTTACCTGGTGAAGTGGGCATTCACTTTGAGTTTATTACATTGTCCACTAGGGTTCTTTCATTCTTGACAAAATCTACTATGTTTGAAATACAAGTGAAAAAGAGATAAGCGCTGTATTTCTGATAAATTATGTCTTAGATCACGAGTAGGTTCGTCTTGTGGGCCGATACAAGGATGCTTTGATGATCCAGCAGTAATTTCAGAGAAACCTAATATCACTTTATCAAGGTCACAAGCTGGTCTGGCACAGGTGATGAGCCTTGGTTTTCTGCTTGGTTTTCATCATTAACAAATGGGTTTTCCCAAACATACTTAGCATTGTATACACAGGGGTCGCTATACTAGTTACTGTAGTTCATGTGTGTTATGATGTCTGAAGGGTTGTTAGTACCTATCATTAGTTTGCTGAGGTGTGAGTAATTTGCTTTCTTGGTTGTAATTGGATTGTGGTATGTGTAATCAATTAATTACTAATTATTAATTTAATAATTTAGCTAATAATCTTTAAGAATTCAAAACATTTTTATTTCAATCACAAAATTGTGAAGGCAAGCTTCTAGCTTGGAACCAACACGTGTCGAGCATTCAAAACTAAGAAAAAGGGAAAGGGTAGACTATTCTGAGGTTGAAGCAGCCTAGTGATTAAAGTGAAAAAATACTGCAAATTGTTGTGTAACCACGTATGTCACAATGAAGCCACATGCCATAACCACAGAAGGAAAGTGAAAGTGTACACAAGAATTTTGAGGTACCCAGAGTTTGCTGGTCAGAGCCACACTTTTTCTCCAGCACTGCTAGTGTTCACATCGGTTGCAAAGGATGGGGTGGACATTTATGTGAGTTTACTGAATGGGATTCTGATAGTGTTCTTGGCTCATGTGAGATCAATGTGCGGGCTGTTCCTCCGTGCAAATAGCATTTAATATAATTTTTTGTCAATAACCTCCTAATGTTTGATATAAAATAAATTTAGTATTTTTAATGCTAAAATTAAGGGAAGTTATTGTGGTCATAACTTAAGCAAGAGTACTACCTATACGCCACTGAAGTATTAACAGAGTAAATAATTAACTATTGCCCAAAACAAAATCACAAACTGAATGCCAAATGAGCTTGGTTAAAGCATGATTATTGTTAGTATTGTTTTGAAAATTTCATGTTAATGGTTGGCATTCGTAAAATACGGAGTGTTTTCGTACCATTATTAACAACGCAATTTAGCATTGGTCTCGTAATATTCTTATCGTTAGTGTCAGTAATAAGGTTTGTGTAATTCTCAGCCATAGCCAGAGCAGAGCAGTAGCTATTGAGCACCTGCCAGCTTGCACATGATGTCACTTACGGATCTGCTTTGCACAAGTCATGGCTGACTACCACTTTTGATCATGTTGCCTACGATGTCAGTTTCGATTTCCAAATGGTCATCCAATTCCAAAATGCCAGGCTCATTCACAATCAACATCAAACTGATGTCTATAATTAAAAGCGATTGTTTATAGTTCACTTTGAGTTGAGTTTGGTTTCTCATCTAAAAACACCTTTATTCCACATAATGAAGGCAACCATGTTTGGTTCCTAATTCTGGATTCACAGTGGAAACCATTTATCAATTTCGGTTTTGATTCCCAACCTGAACATTAGTTTCAAATAACATTAATAGGTTGAGCTAAAATGTACGGTGTATGTGATGCCCCCAATTTTTGACGATGAATTTATGTTTTATGACAGAGCATCTATAAGTTCAAGATTAGCCATCAACTAAGGCAAAATGAAAAGAAACGAAACCAGAGTGCAAAGAAGCGAAAGCAATTTGAAACACAACAAAACCCAAATGAAAGATAACAAAAAAAAAGTAAAAGATGACGAAAACAATTTAAAAAAACCTGTAAGTCATTCTTAGCAGTAGAAATCGAACTATCTATAGAAACCCAACAATGTATTGAAACCCAACAAGATACCTCCAATGCCACCTGCAACCCTGTGTAACCTTCGTGAGGTTTGACCAGCGAATTCTTGCAGTTCCAGCTAAAAGAATGAAATTTGGTACACAAGTCTTTCTTAGCAATACAAATCGAACTAGTTATGGAACCCAATGAATTGCCCGCATTCCCGCAGCATCACCCCCTATGCCCCCTCCATGAAGCTGATAAACAACAAATTCTGTCTGGACGTGCTAAACGCCACATTGACTGTGATACACAAGTCCCTCTTAGCAGTGTAAAATAAACCAACTATGGATTCTCCCATGAAATAGCACCAAAGCCCCAAAGTGCTTCCCCCTGTTCCTCTCAATGAGGCATCGATGACTAACAAATTCTTGCTGATCGTAGTAAAAACATGCTTTGTGATGCACAAGTCATTCGTAGCAGTAGAAATTGAACTAGCAATGGAATACCATGTAGGAAAAGTAGGTTCCCTGGGCATTTGTGCAAGGTTCACTGGAGGTTGGAGCTCATTGGCAGCTTGGTGAGCTACCACCGTGGGACTTACCGGAAGTTTCATGGCCGACTTCGGTTTCAGTCAGGTGATGTCATATTCCCTCTGACACAATTTCCCGTACACTATGATACATAAACAATCATTTTCAGGTTAGATTTCCGAAAAAAATGTAGCATTTCGGCTTCCTTTCTTGATCAGTCAAAGACAGCTCAGTGGGCCTTGCTAGACACGTCAGGAACAAATTCTGGTTCCTGTCAGGTGGATGTAGACGTTATACCCCATCTTACAACTTTTCCCATCGTCTATGACACATAAAAAAAAACACAATTATTTATAGTTTTTGCCCCTGATGGTTTGCCTCCACAGGTAGCTTCGCGCTATCTCAGCAGGCTCTGATTTCGCTAGATGGATTGGCTCCTACAGAGAGCCTCAAGATTTTTATAATGGGCATTGAGGGAAAAAGACTGTCTCATGAATGAATATTATTTGACATCCTAACAAGTTTGCCCCAATACACGTGTTTTGAACACTTGTTTTGAGACTTACATTTTTTAGCAAGTCACAAAACAAGTATTTAAAGCATGTGTATTTGTAACCTCCACCCCGCCCACCTCCGCCCCAAAAAATCATGCATTTTTTAGTATGATTTTGGGGGCTGGGGTGGGGGAGTGGAGGTTACAAATAAAACAAAAAAAAACATTTTGAAGGAAACCCGGTAATAGAGGGGAAACCATGGAGCTTGCCTGGACACCGTAGTACTCGGTGACTTAAACATGTCATTCATAAATTGGGATGTTCCTTGACAATGTTTTCTTGACTTTACCCCCAAGTTAGAGCTAACGCAAATTGTAACTGAACCTACACGGGGCCCTAACATTTTAGACCTCATTCTAGTACCGAACGACCGAATGGTCTTTAACATTAATATTCTTCCTAACCTTGGTGGTAGTGACCACCATATGGTCGGTTTCCAGGTTGCAGATGCAAAATATGTGCATCTGCGTCAAGAAACCAACTCGATGCCGCACCCTTTGGATTTTGATAAACTAAGATATAACCTTGGTCTCGTCCCATGGTCAGAGTACCTTCTACATCTAACAGATGTGAACCATATGTATGAAGGTTTTGTTAGACTTGTATTAGACTGTATTAATTTATCTGTAAAACAATCATATGATGGTACTTCAAACCACAGGAAAAGCTCCAACGTGTACATTCCATTTTGCATAAGAAAATTAGTCAGGTTAAAGCTTAAATTATAGAGAATTTATAGACTTGAGAGGAACACAGCTAATCTAAAAAAAATTTAATATTTGCAAAAATTTAGACTGTAATGTATTGCGCAAGTTCGAAATTGAGACCGAACAGAATCTTATAAAAAATAGGAAATCTAACTAGACTATATAAGTTTGTTAAAACTAAATCCAGTAGGTGCCGTACTCTTCTGCCGCTTAAAATAGGACTTAAATTAATTCTTGAACCAAACAATAAAGCAAATATTTTTGCAAACAAATTGAAAAAAATTTTACAATTGAAACTGGCTTCAAGCCTGACATAACATTCCAGTTTAACGCCCCGGAATGTATAATTAGGACTATTACTGCAGAAGAAGTGTTGAAAGCTATTCTTAAAATCAAACCGAGTTATGCGGTTGGCCCTGATGGTCTACCAGCATTCTTGCTTAAGGAAATCAAGCAAGAAATTTGTGTACCACTTTCATGGATTTGTGAGCTGTCTTTTAAAAACAGGTGTTTTGCCTACTCTGTGGAAAACGGGAAAAGTTTCCCCTATTTTTAGAAAGGGTGAAACATCCGACCCTTCTAACTATCGCCCCATTATCCTGACTTGTGTTTCTTGTAATATTTTTGAAACAATCATTAAACAGGAAATGGTCGACCACATTGATAGAAATAATCTGCTTTTTAACAGCCAATTTGGTTTTGCTGAAGGACGCTCTACCAGCACTGAACTATTGTTTTCTTTAGATTTCTGGACCTTACATATTGACCATGGTATCCCTGTAGATGTAATTTATCTGGACTGTGCTAAAGCTTTCGATTCAGTTAGTCACGAAAAATTGCTAATGAAATTGCCTATTTACGGGTTTAGTGGTAAGTTATTGAATTGGCTGAAGGATTTTTTAGTTGGTATGAAACACTGGGTTAAGCTTGAGGGTAAAAGATCTTCTCCCATAATGGTCACCAGTGGGGTCCCACAAGGATCTGTCCTGGGTCCGTTACTTTTTATTATTTTTATCAATGACCTCAAATCTTCTAATAGCGATATCGCTCTAATCAGATTCGCCAATGATGTTAAACAATTTGGTGCAGTGGTGGATGACACTACTTACAACAATTTGCAAATCGAACTTAATAACCTGCAATCCTGGTCCAATAACTGGCAACTGCCTTTGGCAGAACACAAATATGAAATTATTCATTATTGCAAGAATAACTTGTCTTTTAATTACTTTCTAACTGGAGGAGAAAGTTTACCTGTCACTGCAGTCATCAAAGATCTAGGTATTTGGATGACAAATGACCTATGCTTTACCACGCATTGTAATAAAATCGTTAAAACAGTAAAACAGCATGCTGCTATTATAAAAAGGTACTTTCGGTCTGGTGACCCAACTACTCTTGTTTGGGCTTTCAAAGTCTTTGTAAGACCGTTGCTTGAATATGCGAGCTCTGTTTTGTCTCCTTATTTATTAAGAGATAATGACCATGTTGAATCAGTTCAACGTAGTTTTACAAAAAATCTGAAAGGTTTTAAGGACGTAACTTATGGTAATCGCCTTAGGATTCTGGGTATCGAATCACTCGAACTTAGAAGGCTGAGAGCAGATCTATATCTTACTTATCTTCTATTACGTGGTAATTTAAAGGTAGACTCATCACTCTTTTTGAATTCCGCCCTGGAAATTATACCAGAGGCCACTGTGGAAGCTCATAGTTCAGCAATCACGTACAAATACTAGAAAATTCTTTTTTTGCAATCGCGTGGTTAATTGTTGAAACAGTCAGCCATCATCAGTGGTCAAGTCAAACAGCCTCGCCGTTTCCAATACTTGCTTGACGACCACTTGCTTGGATAGATTTTTGCGTAGGAATATTATTTAAACCTTTAATTTGTTGATGGGATTTACGGCTCACTTGCCAGCTATCACTGGGTATTAATCAATTAAAAGTCATTGCTCGGCCTAGGATTTGATGCTTATTATTTTTTTCCAGGTTTCTTCCAACCTTTGTTGTATACTTTTATATTTTGTTTTTCGTTAATACTTTGTAATTTTGTGTTTCCGTTTTAGGATTGTATTTCTTGTTTCTCTTAGTTACTTTTTTATTTTGTGGACGGGTGTAAAAGGCTTGCCCTTCTCAGCTCCCTTATCTTATCTTATCTTATCTTATCTTATACATACCAGATGACATAACAGATTTGATTCTGAGACATTGTGTGTTTTTCATGTTTGTGCTTTTTCTCGCTTTAGTTTTTCACAGCACTGGTTATTTAATTTTCAATCGAACTAATACGTACGTGTCTTTGAATAAAACTCGCCAAAATAATATTAGCCTAATAAATGAACAATCTGAAGAAAAAACGCAAATATCAAGGTAATGACAGATGAGTCTTAATTTTGAACAGTTATGTGCTAACCTATCGTCAATATTTCGACATTTTAACACATTGTCGGATCATGTTCACGATACATCGTAAAATGTATTAAATCGACACATGTAATAGGGTTTGCAACACTCTTGAGAGTTGTGTGTGTAAATTTCCGTTACGAATATACGAAATTCAAGTATGGACCTACTAGTGTCTGGCAATATGATCTATCATTCATTCACATTTAGCCAATATGTTGACACGTTAACTTCATTTAATCTTTAAGACGCTAGTAAAGATAAAACGTACATGGCATTATTTAAACTTGGAAACTGAAACAAAAATAGGTTTTTCTTATAAATAAATAAATAAATAAATAAATAAATAACTTGTCGCATAAGCAACTTGAGAGGGAATGGCCCATTGCAGTCCATTAACTCCCAGCCAAACTTAATTTTTTTTAAAGGAATCAGTGAAAAACAAAGTAACGTTGCAGGTCAGGTCAATTAACATCACAGAATAAAAAAAAACTGAACAGTTAGAAAGTAACTGGAGTCAAATCAAAATGTGCTTAATAATAATAAATAAAACACTGTAAGAAGGCAATAAATAAGTAAACCAGAAAAATAAAATAAAAACATTAAAAACCTTTTAAAACATTTAAAAACCATATAAACATAGTTAAAAGGCAATAAAGCAGTTAACTGAAATTTAAAGCGCATTAAAAACTATTTTAGATCACATCTGGACAGCCTACTTTTAAAAGTAGGTAAGTTAGGTGCTTGACCACCTCATCAGGAAGGGCATTCCATATTCGTTTTGTTTTGATAAATTTCAGCTATTTGGAATTTAAAACTTGAATTTGAAACCGAAAGTTGTATAATGGAGTGGACGAGTTCACTATCATGCCATAAGAGTGTGTTAAAATCGTAAAACAAAGCTGACCATGAAAAAATATTTTTACTGTCATATTGATGTATAGACACTATATTGATTTTGTTTATGGATGTATTTTGGAGTATTATGACCGTCCAGAAGTCAAAACGCATCATTCAGTGTGATCTGAATGGTGTGCCTTTTGTTGTCCTTCTAAGGGACCGTAATAGTTGCGGTGGTGACATTGCTGTCTTTGTCCGCGACACGAGTAGTGGGGATTTGCGATATGAGGACAGAACCAGCTCACCCTCCCGGAAGTGACGTCATAGGTCACGTGACCGGAAGTGACGTCATCCAAGATGGTGGCGCCCATGTACACCGGAAGTGACGTCATCCAAGATGGTGGCGCCCATGTACACCGAAAGTGACGTTATCCAAGATGGTGGCCCCCTTTTTATCAATCTGGAGGAGGAGGAAAAAGTGCTTTTTGCTACCTTTTGATACCATGCAAACCGGAAGTGCAGCTATTTTTACAAGATGGAGGCGCCCGTAAGAACCGGAAGTGCAGCTCCAAGATGGCGGCGGCCGTCAGTACCGGAAGTGACGTTACAGCCAAGATGGTGGCGCCCATGCAAAGTGGATGTTTCCAAGATGGCGGCGCCCTCCCAGACCGGAGTGTTCAATTATTCTCTCCGGCAAAGACTCTGATTTGAGAATTAATCTAAACACTCCAATTCATTTAGACTCTGAAAAAAATTACGAATTAGCCCTGCTTAATTTAGACACGTACAACAGCATCCACAACATCACCTCGAAAAATAACGAAGTTCAGTACACGACCGATGCTGGTGCCACCTGGCAGAAAGTGTTAGTCACCACGGGGTTTACGAAATCGAGGATTTGAATAAATTTCTCAAGTCGGCGATAGATGCGAATGGTCACAACAAGGATGCCATTACGAATCTTCCGAATCTAAACACTTTAAGAACCAACTTGATAATTACCGATCCAAGTTACGGAATATCTTTTCGGGTGACAAGAGTTTGGCTCCAGTCTTGGGATTTGAATTAGGCAACTACGTTAGAAGTCGAGAGAGTCAAAATACCGTCGACATTATAAGCCTCAATACAATTTTCGTACACGTTGGTATCATAGGCAATTCGTACCTAAATAACGACACTCAGCCCACTTTATATTTCTCTTATCCCAATTCCCTCCCCAGTTTCAAAATCAGAGAGTCCCCTCATAATTTGATTTACCTTCCAGTGACTACAAAATTAATCAGAAATATAATAGTTTGGCTCACGTCTTAGACCAAAGAACCGTTGGATTTAAATGGAGAGACGCTCACGGTGCGTCTTCATTTGAGATCTACATAAAAACAGGATAAAAATGCTCGTGTTTGGAAAAAAAGGCAAAGGACTCTTTCTTAATTTTAACTCTAATAATAAAAAAAAACAAAAGGTTTGACGCCAAGAAATAAAGCTTTCATCAAATTTATAACAACTCCCAGAAAATGAGCGTAGTAGAAGATTACTTAAAAATCAACGAACCATTGGTGTACGATTCATCGGTCGAGTCTTACACTTACCACGAATACAATCCTATTGTTGGCACCAATCTCAACGACGTAAATTCGGAAATTCACATACACGCAGTAAACCAAGATTTATTTCTGCACGTTGCCAATAGTTACCTCCTGATTAAAGGGAGGTTGCTGAAGGACGATGACTCGGCTTACACGGACGCTGACGTAGCTAGTCTTATTAATAATGCTCCCATGTTCCTGTTTTCTAACATCAGATACCATCTCGGTTGACGAGTTAAATTATCCGAGGTTCGGTACTCTGTTGAAGGGACTGCTCACCTATGGCTCGGCGGAGCAACCAGCTCTGCTCGGCCAGTGGTGGGTGCTGGATAGCGCAGCTTCAGTCGCTACTGAACTAACAACTAACTTGGGATACAAACAGCGGCACGCGTCCATCATCGTTGAAATAACTCCCAAGGGAAGCTTTTCATTCGCTATCCCTCTGAAACACATCATTGGATTTTTCGAAAGTTACGATAAGCTAATCTACGAAACTAAACACGTGCTCACACTTATGAGAGCGAGTGACACTAATGCCATCTTCAAAGCCGCAGCAGCGGCCAATGGCAAAGTCGTTCTATATAGCATCAACTGGCTAGTTCCACATGCCCCGGCCTCGGACGAGCAGAAACTTAAACTTTACATTCTCATCAACCACGGAGCAACCGTGGATTTAGGATTTAGGCACTGGCGTTACAATAGCTGCGGGCTACCTCAAAGTACCGGCTTCACTTGACGCATGCTGACTACTTCCGCGGTCGAAACACCTAGGTAGATAGTTTTAGCTTTTCATACTAACAGGCAGGACTCTCTAGTTAAAAATCCTGGCGTGTTCGATCACTGCAGACTGCAAGATGCTCACGCGACTCTAAATTCCGAAAGATATCCATTTCTCAATTTAAATACTAATTTTGCCACTGGAGAATACATTGGTCTGTACAGAATAGCGCAGCAATCTAGGCAGCTTTGCTATGATACCAACGACTTGAGTTTTGACTTGCTTCAGTTCAAGAAAGCCTATCCTCTCTTGGTGTTGGATTGCTCCAAACAGTCCGAGAGGCTTCAATCGGGAATCGTGGATGTACAAGTCAAACTGAAGTTTAGAGCAGCAGTGCCAGCTAATGCTACCTGTCACGCTCTGCTCATTGGGGACAGGAAAATGAAAGTAAAGATGGACAGAGGCAAAGTCGAAGTTGTTTACTAAATAATAATAATAATAAAATGGCGCTCAAAACAAAATCGCGAAAAAAGAAAGGCAGCTTTTTGCTGTTGGCATTGCTAGGACCGATTTTAGCCGGGATTCGAGGGTTGGCGGGATGGACAGCGTGGATGGTATCTGCCATAAAAAAGGCACAAAACGATGCAAAAATTCTGGCTGAACTCGTGAGACATCACAAGCAAGCGGAAGGTTCTGGCTCGAAGAAAAAAAATTTAGCAAAAAAAGAAGCAAAAAAAATTGCCCCATGGCAGAGGTCTTTACTTAAGACCACCCAAGGTTTAATCGATCTTATTAAACCTTTATCAAACTTTGCTTTAAACGGGTTGGCTAGAGTAATGAAAATTCCAAATTCAGAGGTACTTTTAGTAAAGACATGCTTTACTTAAAACTTTGGCCTACTGGTGAAAACGGAATAGTAAATTTGGAAGATTTCCAAGATGGAGATGGAAGTCATCGGGTCGTCTATTCCACCGTTTTGGGAGAACCTTGTTATTTCGATAGTTTTGGCAACATGGGTCCTCCCCGGTCTGTGGCAAACTACTTGGGACCGGGAATGAAAGACAATTACGAACGCGTACAAAACTTTGACCAGATTTGGTGCGGTCACTTTTGCTCATTTTTCCTAAGTGCCTTCTCTAAGGCTCGTATTTACAAAGCTGTTTTAGATAGGATGAAACGAGTCATCTATTGAAAAGTTACATGCAAATCGAACTGGAAATAAACGTCTTCTGGGTGAAACTCTTCAGGTTCGATAGCAGCTCCTCGCTTGCTTTGCATGTCGTAGTAGTTTTCGGGGGTTAAAACATATCATAATCACGGTTGTCCTCTCGGACTGACTCCCATCACTCCACCCGCTTCCCCTCATCCTTTTCAATCCTTGTCCAAACTTATTGACTGACATCTTTTTTGAAATAAAAGAAATTTTTTTCAACATATACCGAGCCGTCGATGAGGCTTTTATTTTCAATATTATAATAAAAGGAATAAAATCAAAATAAAATAACAAACACTCAACTATCCTGGCAAACGAATCTTTCCAATCTCATTGCAAAAAAACTTGCTGAAAGTTAAGAACGAGAATGGTACAAAGATTAACAGCGGTGTAAAGTTTTCCTTGTCTCCTTCCATACAGTTTAAAGATTTAAAGGGTTTGGGAAATCCCATTTCAAACGAAAATTCAAAATATAAAGGTTGGATTTCACCCAGCGACTCAGAAACTCAATAACTGATGAAAAATCTTAAACGATACATCTGTAAAGACTAGAGATCGAGTTTGATGAACAAAAACCCGTATCCATGACTACGTTCAATTATCCCAATTTTATGCATATGGCTTACTCCTGTTACCCTTTTTGCGAAAAGGTGAATGGAGGTAACGGAGACAAACCGCTCTGCCTTACAACTTGGGTGTACGAGAATATTCACAAAACTAATTGGGAACTTAACAAAAATGTTATCGACAAACCCTGGTTTAACTTGCCATCTTACAATGCTTTAAACTTGACTGAAGTCACTGGCAGAATTACTGCGTTGTACATTACCGACGATTCTCCCAGCAACGTGAAATTGTGGTGCAACGTAGACTTTGGAGTAGCTCATTCCGACATTTCCAATGACAAATTTTCCGACGAAGACTTTATGGGTTTAGTATCTCCGTAAACATAAAAAAACGTGCAAATAAGAAAAGATATGGAAATTAAAAACTACGACTTTTTCGCACCTAAGAAAGAACCTAAAAATCATCCATTTCTACCTTCGAATATCAGATGTGTAATTATAGGCCCCGCAAATTGCGCCAAAACTAACTTACTGTTTAATTTCATCTGTAACGACAGATGGCTCGACTACGATCGGTTATATATTTACAGTAAAACTTTATGTCAATCAAAGTACAAAGCTTTGCAATCTATATTTGCTGAAATTGAGGGAAAAAATGGACGGCATGTCGCCTTTTTTCACAGTTCTCAAATAGATTTAGTTCCACCCGAAGAACTGGACCCAAAATTTCGAAACCTGATTGGTTTTGACGATTGTCTTTTGGACAAACAAAAAACATTGAACGTTACTTCGCTCAAAGGCGTCATTCGAACGCCGATGTTTTTTATTGCAGCTAGTCCTAAATGAGAATTCCAAAACAAGCGGTCAGAGACAACGTAAATTGAGTAAGATGAGTTAAATTTGAAACACGTTTATGAAAACCACGTTGGCTCCGACATGGAATTTTCAGACTTTAAAACGTTGTGTCAAGTTTGTTGGAAAAAGCCCTATGGGTTTTTATCAATAACCAAAACGTTAATTGAAGGGAGATATAAACGTTCGTTTTTACCTATTAAACCAAAGAATGGAAACAAGATGAGAAATCGCAAAACTGAAAAGAAGTTTAACTAAAAAGTTTTTAAATCAACGTTCGAGGGAGAGAGAACAAGAAGAATCGCTACAAGAATTTTTTAAACCGGCAGTTAGCACCCTGAAACCGAGACCGGTCTTCAGTGCAGCCACGTAAACTACACCGATTAAAAAGACTTTAGCCACACAAACTAAAGCAATTAAAACACTCTAGCCACGCAAACTACAAGGATTAAAATTTACAAAGAAGAAGGTCGTGATGAAGAAGAAAGTTACAAAGATGACTAAGAATCACTGGCTCTCTCACCCTCCCCTGCACCTATTCAGAAAACATCTCTTGATTACAGCCTCGCCCAATATTCAAGTCCGGCTGTAACTCCTATAATTTAAAAATTTCAAGATTCTTACTCTGGAATTTTGTGTATTTTCCTCCGTACGTAAGTAATGTCATCTCCTATAATGCGAATTCCACCGCACTCCAAAACTGAATACGCGACAACGAGCACCGGTCCAAAACTCAGCCCTACGTATTCTGCAGTGCAAGCTAGACGCATTTCTACCCCACCCAAGCTTCCAAAACATCACAACGCTAAGGTCCCTCGATAGTTTGTTACCTGGTAAGAATATTGGAGACACTGCTAAATATTTCTTGATAAAATTATTCGAAAATTCCCAACACACTGACCCAGTATTTGGATTACAGTATGATAAGAAAAAAGGTGAGCTGACCTTCTGTAATAAAGTTGTTAAAATTGGGAAGAAGCGGGCTTTGGAATTTGCTAGTTTTAAAAAATTTGAAAGAATTTACCATCACGCCGAAGTTACTGCAGCTTACGTGGCCAAT
This sequence comes from Lithobius niger, assembly GCA_023313725.1. NCBI lineage: Eukaryota > Metazoa > Arthropoda > Chilopoda > Lithobiomorpha > Lithobiidae > Lithobius > Lithobius niger. The sequence continues at coordinate 69,439 of JAHWFP010070594.1, forward strand.
TTAAAAAATACTAACGCTATTTATCAGAACAACGATCCAAAAACTAACAAACCCAAATCTAATCATAGCGCCAAATACAAGACTGTTATCGTTCCGATTTGGGAAGACATGAAGAAAACAGGGACGGGTATGGTTAAAAAAACGGGTAGTAGAGTTGATAATAAATATTATGATAATCCTAATGATTTGATTAAAAGACTGAGACTTTTGTACAAATCTAGTTTAGCCGGCCATGACGGGCATAGAAACAAGATGGTCGAAATTTTATCATAAATGCAGCAAAGAAAAATCATAACTGCTCGGGAAAAAAGGGTGGCTTATAAAAATTTAGGTGTAGGTTAAAAAAAATCGTATATAAACAAAGAACCATGGAATCAAAAAATATCAAGATAAGGTACTGCGTCACATGTAAATGTCAAACTTCTAACTGCCCCGAGCCGTCCCTTATCATCACCGCAAAAAATAACAGGCAGATGCAGGTTGCATTTTGCAAGGTGTGCTGGACGAAAAGAGCTTCCTTTATCAAGTCTGGGAAAGGAATCGTAAACACACTCATAGATAAGTTACCTCTCGAAATGCATTTGCCGGGCTACCAACACTGCGGTCCAGGAACTAAACTTTAAAAAAGATTGGCTCGATGAGACCGGGAATTAATAAGCTAGACAAAGCGTGCAAAGAACAGCGTATCGCTTACTCCGAGAGCTCGGACTTGAAAGATCAGCACACCGCCGATAAAGTTCTAATTGCTAAAGCTTAAAGAGTGAGAGACGATCCTACTTTGGCGTGGAGAGAAAAGCTAGCCGCTTCCATCGTTAAGAATATTATAAAATAAAATTTCGGTTCGGAATAGGAAATAAAAAAATGGATCAACTCATAAAATAACTTTACAAACCAATCCGAAAAAATTTTCCGAGACGGAAAGTGATTGCACTGAGCCTGAACGATCCATGGCAGGCTGACCTGGTCGAAATGATACCTTACGCTAACCTACATAAACTACTTAATAACCTGCATTAATGTCATGTCTAAGTTCGCTTGGCCATTCTCCTTAAATCTAAATCCGGCGTAGACATTACCGAAGCTTTCAAGAAGATACTCGCTGGAGCGACCCCCCTAAAAATTTTACAAGTCGATTTAGGTTGTGAGTTCTATAATAAAGACTTCAAATCCCTACTCAAGCGCCATAAGATCAACATGTACTCTACATACTCTGAAAAGAAAGCAAGCGTGGCAGAACGTTTCAACAGAACGCTGAAAACTAGAATGTGGAAAAGATTCACAGGCAGGGGACATACGAGCGGACGCGCATTATCGACGAGTTAGTTTCCAATTACAATGACACGGTTCATTCCGCTATAAAACTTAAACTGAGGGAAGTAACAAAACGTCACGAACTTTTGCTGAGAAGAACTAGTACTAAACGGTTATTGAACAAACTCAAATTTGCCGTAAGAAATAAAGTCAGGATTTCTAAAGTTAAGAAAATTTTCGATAAAGGGTATTTGCAAAATTTTACTAACAAAGTTTCACGATTCGTAAAAAGCAAAAAACCGAGCCGGTTACTTATCTTTTGAAAGACGAGTCGGGTGAATTGGTGCTCGGAGGTTGTTACGAACCGGAACTTCAAAAAACTTTAGTTACTGATTTATTCTTAGTAGAACAAGTAAAAAGAAAGGAAAAGATGGGAAAATGCTTTACTTCATTAAATGGAAGGGCTATGACTCCAAATACAACAGCTGGACAAACAACATTAGCAATCTAAAATAAATACGTACTTACCTTTTTTCAGTGTATTCTTACAGTGTATTTTTCCGGTGTATTTTTTCAAACATTATTACTTTTAAAAATTTGTTTCTCTTCCTCAATTTTTTTATTCCTCATTATTAAAAAAGGATAAAAATTTGTCTATTTTCAGAATGGAAAAGAAAACATTCACCTGTGTGTACTGCGCGACCATTTTTCGATCTCAGGCAGAGCTTTAGGAACACCTACGCTTCCAGCACCCATTTAATGTGGAAGAATGTGCTAGCTTCCACGACAAGCTACCCGACTTCCTCAAGAGTCAATCAACCCCATCAGTACGAGGTGCCTCTAATGAGGATTGCGTCTTTGGCGATCCGATTCAATTCCTCCTTTCTATACGTGTGGCACTACAAGCGATGCTGGAAGTTTGTTTGCACCAGCTGGAAAACTGCAAGGGGGGGATTGAGGCTTAATGGCGCGTCGACAACTTGGTCATTAGCGCCAACCTCAGTCACAGTGCAGTTGTCCGGGTTGCCACTGCACCACACATTACAGAGATGTGTAGGCCCAGATCAGCTTGGGTATAGAGTTTACTAGAGAGGCTGGTCGAGATACTCTGAAATACGTAATCCCAACGACATCCCCGCGCTCCTGGACGAAGCTTTCGTAAAAATCCAAGAATCCATCGATGCTTTCGCCGAGCGGGGCTGCGGCTGGGTTATCTCACGCATCCATAACCTACTAATCAGAGTATCGAGGTATAAACCACTGCTAGCATCGTCGTACATCCCTCTTCCAAAAGCGTTCGCTGGCAAGCAGAAAGCAGTAGTGAACGTCCAAAATTTAAACGATCATAAATGCTTTCTATTCCGTACTGGCAGCGGCTTTGCAGTTGGACAATGTCGACCAGGAAGATTACCGCGAGTTTGAGGATATGCTAGATACTTCCACGCTAACCTACCCTACTAACCTCGCCGAAATCGACAAGTTTGAAAAGGCGAATGATCTATCGATCGATATCATCGGTTATAGCCGCGAAGAGGAGTTGCACCCGCTTTGTGTCTCTAAAAACTTGGACGGACTACCGATAGAGCTTCTCTAACTGTACGACGACGACGATGACGATGATTCGGAAACCTTAAACAGCTATTACTGCACCATTACCAATGTAGCTGCTTTTCTACGCTATCGAGGTTCGGGCTCCCATGCTAAGTTCTATTGTAGGAACTGTTTCGCTGGTTTTGGAGAAGAGTGGATGCTCCTGGTCCATAAGAAAGAATGCGTCAAAATTAAACAAGTTCAAGTGCTTAGATTTAAGATTAATTAAGAACGAAGCCTTTACAGTGCACATATAAAAGTCCAAACGACGTTTCGGAGAAAACATCCTCCGTCATCAGGTTTTTATTAACAATTAAAATTTAAAAAACATAGCAATGTACTGCCGAGTCAATCCACCATCAAGTGACACCCATAAACATTAAAATTCAAAAACACAATTCATAAAAATCTCCTAATGTCTCCTTTCAGAAAAGGCAGACAAAGGAGTCGGAGCAAGAAACCCAGTCCTTCAACTTGGCGAGCCAAGCTGAAAAGACCAGGCTTATGCAAAATGAAGTGTCCTAGTCGACTGCATTGGTTTTCTATAGTGTGTGAATTCGATTCTGTTGCTTGGATTCACACACTATAGAAAACCAATGCAGTCGACTAGGACACTTCATTTTCATTCATACGTGGATTCCCACTACAAAAGTAACGTCATCATCAACGAAGTGAAACGCATTGTATCACATACTAGCAATTGCCATCTTTTAGAGGCAGAATTCAAATATACCTTACAGAAGTACTTGGAAAACGGGTACCCCCTCGGTTACATTGACCAGCTTATCGGTAGAGCGTTAAAACCTAGAAAAATTACGCCCCCCCCTCCCA
>JAHWFP010070594.1:73510-87807 GCA_023313725.1 Lithobius niger
CTCACAATATTAAACCTCAATAAGTATTAGCTCGACCCCCTCCCCCCTTTGAACTCCTCAAAAGGTTGCCAAATCGTTATTTTAGTGCCATCACGAATGCAATTAAAAGATTCGTCATTCATACAATGTGAAAGCTCAAAGAGCAATTAGCTCGACCCCCTCAGTTTGGGACCAGCTTATCGGTAGAGCGTTAAAACCTTGAAAAATCACGCCCCCCCTCCCAAGATTTATGTAACTTTGCCTTATGTGCAGGGTATCTCAGAAATGTTAAAGGAAAAACTTGCAGCAAATGATATCAGACTAGTGTCAGAAAATCATCAAAACCTGAAGCAGCTCACCAGGCACAACTAAAACAATAACAAAGCAGACGACGTTTTAAACACACGCAATACTGTTTATAGGATCCCGTGTGGAGAAGTCACGTGCCCATCCACTTATGTCGGCCAAAGTCTACAGAAATTAAAGGAGAGAATTTCCTCACATAAATCTAATTTTAAGTTACATGTAGAATCTAATTCACTTGTGCAGCATTGTTTAGCCACTGGCATTTCACCTCATAAACTTTCCACAGGACACACCCCCGCACTAGTTAAAGTCCAAATTCTATTTACAGAAAAAAATTCTGGAGCAAGAATTAACCTTGAATCCTTGGTCATTCTCACCCATCACCCACCCGTACGTAATCACTTGATACCAGAGGGTCAATATCTCAAAGAATATTTCCCAGTTATAAACACACTTAAGATTAACAGGTATGCACGCAAATTTCCAACATAACCTCCCCCGGGTTGAAGTGGACCTGGCCTGAAATTCGCGTTGCTCTTGCAATTTGCATAAGCCTGGTCTTTTCAGCTTGGCTCGCCAAGTTGAAGGACTGGGTTTCATGCTACGACTCCTTTGTCTGCCTTTTCTGAAAGGAGACATTAGGAGGTTTTTATGAATTGTGTTTTTGAATTTTAATGTTTATGGGTGTCACTTGATGGTGGATTGACTTGGCAGTACATTGCTATGTTTTTTTAATTTTTATTTTTATTATAAACCTGATGACGGAGGATGTTTTCTCCGAAACGTCGTTTGGACTTTTATATGTGCACTGTAAAGGCTTCGTTCTTAATTAATCTCATATTGGTGCTGTTTATCCTTCAACTTAGATTGAAGCTAGGAGAAAACTCAATCGCATTCAAGCACTTTAGCCGTCATAACCCTTTCCCTTACATCATCTACGCAGATTTTGAATGCCTCCATTGCCCCGTCCATACCGCTCAACCCGATGCTTTGACGTGTTCAACCACCGGTTTCAATCAACACCATCCTTGCAGTTTCGGCTACGTGCTAGTGGGGCATGACGGGAAGATTATACGTCACAAGTACCACTTGGGAGAAGACGCGGTCGACGTATTTTATAAATGTAAGGAAAAAGAAGCGCGATATTACGCAAAACTGCTGAAAAATGAAAAATGCCTCCACCTCACCCCATCCGAAGAAACCGATTTCAAGAATGCCAGCGTGTGTTTTTATTGCAGGAAAGCCTTCAAAAAGTGTTATCAGAAAGCAAATATCGGCGGGATATCTAAAATACGGCTCGTCAACAATAAAGTGAGAGATCATTGCCACATCAGCGGGAAATACAGAGGAGCTGTTCATCCAAACTACAACCTAACTGCGCGAGAGGGAAAAACCATCCCCATCGTTTTGTACGGCCTGGAAGGGAACGATATGCACCTTCTGGTACCCGCAGTGCACAAGTTTCCAGGAAAAGTAGATGTTATAGCTCGAAACACCGAGAGGTTCCAGACCATAACCATTAAGGATGACATCATCAAGATAAACCGTCGCTTTATAGATAGCGTTAACTTCTTAAACACCTCTCTGGATACTCTTGTAAAGAACCGCAGGAACGACAATAGCGCCTTCCCCATCCTCGAAGCGGCGTTACATTCTGGATTGAAATCCACGTGGTTTACGGAGGAAACCACCCTTGAAAGGCACTGAACCTCTTAACGCAGAAGGGTGTTTACCCATACGAATATATTAGCAACATGTCCTTTTTCGACGAGGAAGATCTGCCGTCGAGACACTCGTTCTACTCCCGCTTGAAAGCCAGGATGTTGGCTGGAGACGAATACGTGTGGGCGCTAAACCTCTTACTGAGGATGAAATCGAATGTATTCCGTATGTACCACGAAAAATATAAAATGACCGACGTTTCCCTGCTCACCGACGTATTCGAAGATTTCCGGAAATTGTGCCTCGAAAACAACAAGCTGGGGACCCCTGCTATTACATCTCCACTCCAGGGTTCAGTTGGGCAGCTCTAATTAGGATGCATGAGCCCGTGTTGAAGCTATTCACGCACGTTGGGAAGCACAATCTCATTTCTTCCGGCACCAGAGGCAGAGTTTCATTCGTCGCAAAGAGGCATTCGAAAGCCAATAACAAATACCTGCCTCTTTACGGCCCTAGCAAACCCTCCCTATACATAATAATGGACTGGGATATGAACAATCTGTACGGTTTTGCCATGTGCGCTCATCTCCCCTATGACAAGTTCCGCTACCTAACCAGGAAGGAGATTAGAAGTTTGGATGTAGACACCGTATCAGACGATGCTGACGTGGGCTAAATTCTGGAAGTAGACCTCGAGTACCCCAAATAATTACACGACGCGCACAACGATTATCTGCTTGCTCCTGAGAAGATGACATTGCAAAGGAGCTGATTTCCCCTTATTCTCTGAATCTGGCGGAAGATTTAAACCACAAGATCAAGTCCTCTTCCAACACCAAACTCGTCCCCAACCTTCTGCACAAGAAGAAGTACACGCTTCACTACAGGAACTTGAAATTCTACCACCGTCCCGGACTAGTACTTCGACATATCCGAAGAGTCTTAGCTTTAAAAAAAAGACCGTGGATGAAATCGTACATCGAAATCAACACCACAAAAAGGCAAGAAGCGACCACTCCTTTAGCCAAAGACTACTTCAAATTGCTGAATAATTCAGTGTTTGGAAAACCATGGAGAATAAGCAACGTCGCCTCGACGTCCAGCTGTGTACCGACGAGAAAACGGCGCTGAAATATACTTCCCAGCCGAACGCCGAATCCTTCAAGACTCTAAACGAAAACCTGGTGCAACTCAACCGCCGCGTTAGTAGTGCGCTGTGCGATCTTCCGACCTTCTCCGGATTTACCATACTGGAACTCTCCAAACTCTTCATGTTCGAATTCCACTACGACTACATTCGGCCAAAGTACGAAGACTGAGCCAAACTCCTTTTCACCGACACCGACAGCCTCTGCTACAAAATAGAAACGAAGGCTATTTACCAAGACATGCTCGTGGACATAGACCGTTTCGACACGAGCAACTACCCGTCGAATCATCCCCTCTTCTCCTGCACGAACAAACAAGTGTTGGGAAAAATGAAAGACGAAATGGGCGGCGTCCCCATCTTAGAGTTCATCGGACTCATGTAAAAAATGTACTCTATTAAACCTCTGAAAAAAGATGATGTCAAGAAGGACAAGGGTATCCAAAGCTCGTTCGAGAAGAAACATTTGAGCTTCGGCGACTACGAAGCGGCCCTAAACTCTGCGGCACCTCCTCATAAGAGAAGCTGGGCCAAGATTTCCAGCGTCGGGCACAAACTGAGTACTGTTAGAATATCAAAATCCCTCCTCTCACCTTATGATGACAAGAGATATATCCTGGACAACAGCGAAGATACTCTAGCCATCGTTCACTACAATACCGGTGCTTGGGACGAATACGTGGACGATATCGACTCGGACGTGGACGTGATGAGCGATGAGGAGGGAGAGGAAAAATTGTCCCTCCAGCTGGAAGAGCGAGAAGCGCAAATACTGACCGAAGCAAAAATAGCCGAAGAGAACGAGAAGGCCATCCGCAGGTTCGCCGTACTGGAGAACCGCCAGATTAAGTTGGAGGATTTTGAGGCGTGGAAGACGGAGATTAGAAAGAAAGATGCCGTCAGTAACAAAAAAGCTTGCGCACTAGAAATGGAAGTGTGGAGGGAAGCTAGGTTAAAGAAAGATGCCACTAGTAAAAGAAAAGCTCAAGCTCTAGAAACGAAGGAGCAAAGAGCGGCTAGACTACAGAAAAAAGCCGCTAGTAGAAGAAAAGTTCACGGTCTAGAAATAGAGGATGAAAAAAATTAGATTGGAGAAAAAATAAGCTCGTGACAGTAGATTAGGATGATCTCCGAGCCATGTGGATTTAGGCCTAATGGAGAAACCACGTTAAAAAAGCGCCATATGCTTTACCTCCTGGGTGGTGTGGAAAAAAGCAATATTATCATATCGTCGTTTTATCGCACTTTTGAAAAGCATTCTAATTTGACAACTCTCCGTAATGTTGCTAATTCGTTATTTTTGCATTCTGAAACATTCGAGAATTTTCACATTGTGAGAACTCGTATAGCATTTCCACGACCCCCAATAATGTGGCTAATTCGTCATTTTCACACTTTGAAGCATTTTGGAGTTCTCACAATATTAAACCTCAATAAGTATTAGCTCGACCCCCTCCCCCCTTTGAACTCCTCAAAAGGTTGCCTAATCGTTATTATAGTGCCATCACGAATACAATTAAAAGATTCGTCATTCTTACAATGTGAAAGCTAAAAGACCAATTAGCTCGACCCCCTCAGTTTGGGACCCTCCCCGATTCGGGACCCCCCAAATAATGTCGATAATTCGTCATTATCATCCTCCGAGAGAACCTCACGACACACTTTGCAGGAACCCCCTCGATTTTAGGACCCCCCTCTTTTGTGAACCCGCCTTGCTGTTGTTAATTAGTCAGTATCACAATCAGATAGCATTCGAGAGTTCTCACAATGCGAATGTTCATGAATCTTTCGCACGGCCCCTTGGACGACGTCACTTCTGGTCACATCACTTCCAGTATGACGTCACTTCCAGTCTGGAAGGGCGCTGCCATCTTGCAAACTTCCGCTTTGCATGGGTGCAGCCATCTTGACTGTACTCACGGTCGCCGCCATCTTGGACTTCCAGTGCACATGGGTGCCGCCATCTGGGATGACGTCACTTCCGGTCATGTGACCTATGATGTCACTTCCAGGAGGGCGGGCTGGTTCTGACCTCATATCGCAAATCCCCACTACTGACACAATCAAATTGGGTCCTTTAATGATTTCAGGTGATTCTGAGGCTGTCAGTGTTGATCTTATTACATACAAAATTAAATTAACTTGTTGTTGCTTTCCAAGCGCCCGAAACAAAACTTTGGTTGAGGGTATATGTAATTATCTTAGGTCAATCTGGACACCCAAACCACAAACTTGGTTATAGGTGACTTCAACATGTCCTGTATAAATTGGACAAACCATTCATTCTCAAATGAAACAAAGCCAACCGTAAAAACAATATTTTAGACCTGATCTTGGTCGATAATGAAAGATTGATTTTTGACACTGATGTGGTGTCTTATATCAGCTCCAGTGACCATAATATCGTTACATTCCGCTTGAACTGCAGTATGTTATCTTGTAACACTGCCATATCTGAATACTATAAGAAAATAAATTTTGAGAATTTGCGTACCAGCTTAAAATGTATAAACTGGGACTTTTCTATAAACTTCTTAGATGAAACTGTAAAGATATGGAAATCGTTTATAATATTCTATCTGGCCATGTAAATAAATCAAGTTTTAAAAAAGAAAAAGACAAACACTTCCAAAACACCTAGTCATATAAGAAAGCAAACTAATCTTAAAAACAAATTCTGGCAACGGTTAAACACTGTAATAGTGATACAAATATTAGTTCATACAAAATATGCAGAGCTAATTTAAAGAGTTGTGGAAGACTCACGAAACGTCTTGTGAGCAAATTCTTCTACGGGAGAGTACCATGACTGCTCTTTTTAAATTTGTTAAACAAAAAACTTTGATCTAAAGCAAACTGCCTCCATTGCATGTTAACGATGACCTCGTGGTGGACGAACTTGATATGGCAAATGCCTTAACCTAACTTTCTGCAATAACTTCGTCGATAACAACAATGCTGTTGACATAAATAGCGTAGCAAATAATAAAACTCTTCTAATTTTTGACATACCAAAAATTGTTCCCATTCAACTTACTCAAAATATCGTCTTTTCAAAACTAAATACCTTAAAAAATTACTCTGCAATCTATCCTGATGATTTTTCCTCTGCCTTTTATAAGAAACTCGCAATTGAACTTCATTATCCTATCTTCCGAATCTTAAAAAAATCCATGGAATCTGGAACTATCCCAGATGATTGGAGGGCTACCAGAGTAAACCGAATTTTTAAAACAGGAAATACAGCTGATCCTACAAATTACCGTCCAATATCTCTTACATATATTCCTTGCAGGATCTTTGAAAAGATAATTCGGGATGCTATTTTGCATCATCTTTTTAAGTATGATTTGGTTCCGGCTGACCTGTTTGGGTTCTTGCCAGGTCTCTCTACTACCCTACAATTGCCGAACTGCATGAATGACTGGACGAAATCCATTGAAATGGGTCTTTCTGTGGATGTCATTTGCATTGATTTTGCGAAAGCTTTTGACTACGTTGTACACAGTAAACTCCTGAGTAAACTTCATCTCATTGGGCTAGATTCCTGGGTTAGCGATTTCCTTAAAAACCAAGTCCAGTCGGTTGTGGTCAGGGTATCTGTTTCCGATTCATGACTTGTTACTAGTGGGGTACCCTCGGTTCTGTCTTTGGTCCCTTGCTCCTACTCCTATTTATCTCGGACTTAGTCACATCGGATTGCATCACAAAAATGCCCAAATTTGCTGATGACCTCAAACTCTATTGGGAAATCAAAACCGCTGATGATCATTTAGGTCTGCAGTCAGTCCTTGAACTGGTGCATCTTTGGGCTTTAAATTGGCAATTACCAATAAATAAGCAAAAGTGTGTGTTACACTTCGACTCGGTAGTAAAAATCAAAATTTAAATTACCTTTTTGACGGCTGTAATCTTAAATCTGAACTTTCCATGAAAGGTCTTGGAGTTTACTTTTCCTCTAATCTTAACTTTTCAAACCATTATACCTTTTTGGTCTCCTGTGCTAATCAACTTGGTTATATGATTATACCCTGCTTTCTTTCTGGTGATCCACAGACTCTATGTAGGGCTTTTATGATTTGCATATGTCCAATTTTAGAATATGCTTGCCCGGTCTGGTCGCCACATCATGTCAAACATATAAAGAACTTGGAATCAGTCCAGAGAGCTTTCACCAAGTACTTCAGTGGTTGGGGTGATGTATCATATAAACAACGTCTATGTAAATTAGGCCTCAAATAACTTGAATTGGGACACTTGCAGGCTGATCTATGTTTAACTTACTCCATCTTACATGGACTCGTGCATATCGACCCTAAGCTTTTCTTTAGGATCAGAGGTAATGACTATACACGTGGTCACACATTGAAACTCACCGCAAATGTTGTTAAGAAGGATTGTACCAAGTACTTTTTTGCAAATAGAGTGGTACACCCTTGGAACTGCTTCACGTCCGGGCTGGTTACTCCAGCTAGTGTTTCTGTTTTTAAACGGGGCCTAAAAAAACGGATCTTTCTGCCTTCATAAAATGTTTCTAGGTGATTTGAAGCACTCCTTTTTTCGTGTTATGCTTATTGTTCTTGTTTAATATTTTTTTAAGTACTATTTTTAATATTTCGGGCCAGATACTAGTGGACTAATCATCCCTTTCTGTTTCCCATTGCAACCTAATTTGTGCAATAAATTTCTTATAATAATAATAATTTTAATAATAATAATAATAATAATAATAATAATAATAATAATAATAATAATATAGGCTACTTTGAGGCTACACTTTGGGGGCGGCCAATTTTTGGGCTCCCGAGTTTTGCCTTCGCCTGTGTTTTCCTGACAAAATACTACGTTTGGTTTGGATAGGATGAAAGTTGATATCATGCTGAGTGTTTAGGGACAAACAGTGTGCTTTTTGACCGTGTAGTTGCTGAGGATTCACAATGTCAAACTCTGAGTCGCACGGAGAAATCAGCGAGTCTGAAAACGCAAGATGGCAAATGAAGTAAACTTGCGCGATGTGAAATTCATAAATGACGTGTGACTCGCAAGTGACGTAGGTTCGCAAGTGTCGTGTGTTCATCTCAAGTGACGTGGTGACGTGTGATAAGATGCCTAACGTTGCTAGATGCCAGGAATGTGAAAACATTATAAAAACAAATGAAGGAGAGTATATAACATGTGGAGTCTGCAAAGGCAAACTTCATCATGCATGTGCAGGTTTGGCAGCTTCAACTGTCAAAGCCATGGGAAAGAAGACGACTAACTGGAAATGTAAAAGATGTAGACCAAGCTGAACAAACTCAAACAAATCAGATAAAGATGATCATAAAACAAATGAAGACGAAGACAGCGACAGCGACTGAAGTATAAATGGAGAGGACGAAGATACATACGAAGTATTAGACGACATGAAGGAAAAAGAAAAGCAAAACACGCAAGAAACGGGTAGTCTTGATAAAGAAGAAAGCCAAGCAAAACTAGCAGAAAGAGATCTAGCCATTGCTCGAATTGAAAAAACCCTCAGTAAATTAAAAAAGGACAATGAAAAAATCATGGAAGGCATGAAATTTATGAATGATAAATATGAGGAGATGAAGAAAGAAAATGCGGAATTAAAAAAAGAAAATAGAGAACTTTCCAAACGAATGGACCTCATTGAAGAAAAAATGAAGGGCACGATAACTGAAGAAGTTGAAGAAACAAAAGTCATCAAGACTTCTTTGACCGAAATTAGTCAAAAACAAAATGAATCTGAACAATATGCATGCAACAAAAACATAGAAATATTCGGGATTGACAATGTTAAAAATGAAAAAATAGCGAATACTATACATTGCCTTGTTGACACATTTAATATTGAAGGCTTTTCAGATTTACACATCGATAAGGCACACAGAATACCTACAAAAAAAAGGGATAGGCCAGAATCTATCATTGTACAATTTAAATGTAGAGAATATAGAGACCTTTGGTTGAAGAAAAAAATAAAAAAACAAGTCACAAACAAAGAAGCATATGGAGAAGGAAGTGAAAACATCATATACATAAATGAGCATATGACACCTTTCTATAAACAACTTTTGTGGAAATCAAAACAAGAACTAAAAAATCAATACAAATATGTATGGTTTAAAGATGGAAAAGTGCAAGTTAGGAAAAACGAAAGTGAAAAACATGTGTTTGTCATAAAAAGTGAAAATGACCTTGACCTGCTTAAACAAAAAGCAATAAACTGTTCAACGAAAGTTAATGAAACAAGTGGAATCATAAATGGAGCAAGTCTTTGAGCAGCAAAATGTTGTGTTTGAAAGCTTTGATGAATTTAAGGGTAAAAAGCACATTTTTGCAAAAATGATTATGGTTTACATGTAAACATAATATGTAGTTGTAGGAAAAACTGGGAAAATTTGGTTACTGACCTAAAAAATAGTGAAACTTGTTGGGATGTGATCATCTTAACTGAAATTAATATAAGAACAAATGAAATTGATTATTATAATTTCTGTAAATACACAAAATATCATGTGTGCAGACAGAAGCAAAGAGGTGGACGGATTTTAGTTTTTCTTAAGGACAATGTCTTTAAAAATATTAAGTGTGAAGCATGTAAATTTGGCGAAAATGACTCACTTGATTTGACCATGGATTGTGAGGGCAAAAAATTTAACATTTGTGTTTGCTATAGAAAACCATCATCTGATAGGAGAAAATACATTGAAGAAATGAAAAGGTTCATTAAACATAAAAATCAGCTTAAAACTACTAATAAAACATTTTTCGTAGACTTTAATTTTAATGTACTCCATGATACACAAAATGAATGCGAAAAAAGTGATATTTATAAGTTTGAGAATATTTTTGCATCTGAAGATTATACACAACAAATTGAAACTGCCACTAGAGAGAAATTAGAAATAATACATTGACGAGTTCATGCCTTGACCTGATTTTAACTAAACTGACAGACTTAAACTGCAAAAGTGCTATAATTACTACTAAACTGGCAGATCATTATTATACCATTGCTGGTTTTAGTGACAAAATAAAAGACCATCAAATAAATAAGAATACAAACTTAAACAACAATTTTTGGTACAAAAAATTAAACAATATTAAAATTATTGATGAACTGAATAAAATAAACTGGGAATGTCTAAAAGAACAAAAAAAAACCGAATGATATTTATAATATAATTAATACATGCATATCAGAAATATAGATAAAAAAACACCAGAGAAAAAAAGGTAAACCAAATGGGAAAAATAACATAAGACAAGAATGGATGAATGTAGAACTACTCAAAAAAGTAAATGAAAAAAATAGTTTATGGAATAAAATTAAAAAGATTGGTAAGAATATAAACAGAGACGAAAATATTTACAAGCTAGAAATTGAAAAGTATAAAAAGTTGAAAAAAGATGTAGAAAAAGAAAAAGGTGATACAAAACAAAACTTCTACAACAACTTTTTTTAAATACACAAAGATGATGATAAAAAAACTTGGCAGAAAATAAATGCTATTTTAGGAAAAGAAAGTACAAAAAAAAGTATTGACTCACAAATAATTCTAAATTTTAAACATAGAAATATAAAGAACATATGTGAGGATTTTTCACAAAACTTTCAGGAACAAGTACCTAATATTGATCATGACCTAAAAGAACTGAAACTAAACAACCGTAAAAATAAAAAGATTAAAGAAAGAATTAAACATAAAAAAAATTTAGTGTTGGAAATACAAGAGGCTAATTATTACAATATAATCGCAATTATTAACTCATTCAAAACAAAGAAATCGAGTGGACACGACGGTTTTCTGTTTGAACGTTTTATTGCTACAAAAGAGAAAACATGTGAATTTGTGGTGATTTTGATAAATAGTATAATCAAAAGTGAAATATGGCCTGATGCGGTTAAGAAACAAATTATTAGACCGATATATAAAAAGGGAGATATGGGAAACATGAACAATTATAGACCTATTTCACTACTTCCTATACTTAATAAAATAATTGAAAAATTTTTTGCAACAAAAATTGAGAAATTTCTTGACATATATAAAATTTTAGATGACAAACAATTTGGTTTTAGAAAAGGAACTGGTACAATGCAGTTGAAAATATTAATAATAACGTCACAAGAGCTCTCAATAATGCGAAATTTGCTGGTGCAGTGCTAATTGATCTAAGCAAGGCTTTTGATACTCTCAAAGGCGATATTCTCTTAGAGAAACTACACAAAAATGGAATAAGACGTAAAATGTACATCATTTTAAAAATTTATTTAACAAATAGGAAATGTAGTGTAAAAATTGGTGAGGAAAATAGTAACTGGAAAGCGATAATACTTGGAGTCCCACAAGGTTCTGTATTAGGCCCACTTCTTTTCATTATTTATATCAATGACCTCTTACATATTAATTGGAAAACGGAAATTGTTCTTTATGCAAATGATATTTTCTTGCTATCGATACATGTTAACGATGGCAAAATGATAAAACATCTGCAAGAGGATTTTGACAAATTGAGAATTTATTTGCTGCAAAACGACCTTATAGCCTACTAAATAAGGAAAAAACATGCTTCTTGCCTTTAAAAACATCTCACATCAAGGACATCACTAAAGATATTATCTGTGAAAATAACTGTAATATTGAAACGGGAAACTGTGGTTGTAAAAAATGGAAAGAACTTACAAGACCAGATATTTAGGTCTTGATATAGACACTAATTGGAAATTCTACAGCCATATTGAAAACTTAACAATAAAAATTAGGAAAATACTACCAAGTCTTTACAATGTGAAAAATGTTCTCGACATTGGAAACAAAAAAATGGTTTTCGAATCCCTGATTATGTCAACTGTGAAATATGGAATTACCCTATATGGATCTACATCAAAATCAATCATTAAACAGTTGCAAAAAGTAATTAACAAGGCCGTTAAAATTCTTTTTAAAAATGAAAAACTAAAAAGTAGCAAAGATATTTACAACCACTTAAACTTTTTAACTGTAAATCAGTCACATTGCTTGGAAGTAATAAGGAAAAATTTCTTTAAAACAGAAAATAGGAATGTGACAGAGATCTGTTAGAGGTAATAATAGATGGGTTTGTGAACCACTATGGAGAAACTCGTATGACAAAAGGGGCCATTCATACATGATACCAAATTACCTCAACAAAATACCTGTTAAACTTAGATGTCTTAAAAATTATAAACTCATGGAAAAGGAAATCAAACATTGGCTTAAAACAACTTAGTTTATGTATGTATAGAGATGTATTGTCTTTGAAATTTATAAGTTTATTTATTTGTTAATATTTCATACTACTTTTAGTCTTTGTGTCATATTATCTTTATTAACATGTAATGGGTCTTATAGGTCATGTATAACAATTTTGTGAAGTTAAATATGTTGCTTGCACACACAAGTCTTTTGACTTCGTGCCTTTTGTCCACCATGTACCTACATGTCATGTTCAAATGATTAAAGCTATATTATTATTATTATTTTTTTTATTGCAAGATGGCTGACGTGTGGAGGTTGCAGTAATGGTAAGGGTGGAAATTGTCAAATTGAGAAAGAAATGCAAGAGTAAGAGTTGAACTGAGCAGTAACAAGGACACATAAGATATCAGATAAGAAATTGACATGGTTTTTGAGCATTGATCTTATGCTGTTCACTGCAAATTTAGTGATTTCTTTTGAGGCAGAACGATTGGAAATCTTGAACAAAGGTGGAAGGCATACAAGTGAACCAGACTAAACCCAAGTACACTAAAAGACACCAAAGTGGACATTTTTAACCGTTACTGCGGTTTGTCCTGCACTGAAGTTTATATTTAGTACCTGCAGATCAGAATAAAGATTAAAAATATCACAAACCCATAAAAAATTAAAACTTAGAACTAACAAACATATCAAGATGAGTGTGGTTGAGGACTTTTCTGATGTGGATGAACTTTCCACTCATTTCACTGAAGTGGTCCTTGCTGCTGCTCATGCTACTATCCCGCGTACGTCCACACAGCCGCGGCGGGTTCCTGTTCCGTGGTGGAAGCCTGCTTGTGGGCAGGCCATTCAGGCCCGCCGGCGAGCGTTGCGTGCATTCACAGTCAGCCCGACTACCGACAACTTTGTAGCGTTTAAGCGCTGTCGTGCCCGTGCCAGGTATGTCATCCGTGAGGCTAGACGTGCTTCGTGGGCAGCTTATGTTTCGTCGATCACGCGCTCCACGCCTTCTCAGCAGGTGTGGCAGAAGGTGCACCAGATCTCGGGGAAGAGCGTGCCTTCCCCGGTTTCACAGCTGAAGGTGGCGAATACCGTGATCTCTTCTGTGCCGGATATCGCCAATTGTCTTGCGCCTGCATTTGCGCGGGTCTCGAGTGATGACCATTATGATCCTGGTTTCCTCGGGATTAAGCGTAGAGAAGAGGCTCACTCTCTTGACTTTCGCTCCGATGGGCTAGAGGGGTACAATTTACCGTTTACCTGGCAGGAATTTGTTTCAGCTTTGTCCAAGTCGCATGACTCCGCCCCGGGGCCTGATGATGTTCACTATCAACTGTTGAAACATCTGCCTCTTGCCTCCCAGCAGTTCTTGCTGGGGATGTTCAACCGTGTGTGAGCAGAGGGCTCTATTCCAGCAGCGTGGAGGACAGCAGTGGTCATCCCGATTGTAAAACCGGGCAAAGACCCTACTTCTCCTTCCAGTTATCGCCCAAACGCTCTGACTAGCAGTGTCTGTAAACTTATGGAACGGATGGTCAGTGAGCGGTTGGTGTGGGTGTTGGAATCACGGGGATTCTTATCTGCGTCCCAGTGTGGCTTTCGACGGTTTCGGTCAAATATCGATCATCTAGTTGCCCTTGAATCACTGTCGAGGAGTGGCACTCGGCGTGTCGCCGCAGTCGCCGTGAGGAGGTTGTGTTGGCCCGTTTGCGAATTGGTCACACCCGACTTACTCACTGTTTCCTTTTGCGGGGGGTTGACCCTCCTGAATGCTCTTGGTGTCGACGGCCACTTACGGTCCGGCACTTACTTGTTGATTGTCGCCATCTTGATGGTGTTCGTCGTCGGTTCCATCTTCCGCATGACATTGCGCGTCAGTTGGGCGATAAGTCTGTCCTCCTGTCCGGTGTTTTTCAATTTTTGCAGGAGGTACAGATGTATGACAAGATTTAGATTAGGGGTTTGAATAA
>JAHWFP010070594.1:87907-107082 GCA_023313725.1 Lithobius niger
CGCCTGCGTCATCATCTGGTTCAGGTTTTCTTTGACTTGGAGAAGGCTTATTGTACGTCCTGGCGTTATGGTATTCTCCGTAGTCTCTATGACTGTGGCTTGAGGGGACAGATGCCACTGTTGCTTTCTGCTTACCTCTCAGGCCGTTCTTTTCGCGTTCGTGTCGGGGCGACTCTTTCCCACCCATTTGTCTTGGAGAATGGTGTGCCTCAAGGAGGTGTTCTTAGTGTCATCTTGTTTGCTATTGGGATCAACCCCATTGCTCAGCAAGCTGCTGTTCCCCAGTCATTGTTTGTCGATTACTTCGGCCTGCGCTTTCGGGCAGCTCACATGCAGACCTGCGAGCGGCAGCTACAGCTGGCGATTAACAAAGTCCAGACCTAGGCGGTCAGTAATGGTTTCCGGTTTTCTCCGGACAAGACTGTGTGCGTCCACTTTTGCCGCCAACGAACACTGAACCCAGATCCTTGCCTGTACTTGGGACAGGCACAAATTCCTGTTGTCCCACAGGCACGTTTCCTGGGTCTGGTGTTCGATTCCAGGTTATCTTGGCTTCCACACTTGCGTCAGCTTAAAGACAAGTCTTTGCGGGCGCTTAACGTCTTGCGGATCCTGTCGGGCACTTCATGGGGTGCCGATCGCACTGCCATGTTGCGCCTCTACCGAGCCCTTGTCCGCAGCAAACTTGATTATGCGTGTATGGTCTATGATTCCGCTAGTGACTCGACTCTCCAGATGTTGGACACCGTGCATCACAATGGCCTGCGTGTGGCGACTGGGGCATTTCGAACTTCTCCAGTGGTCAGCCTCTATGCTGAGGCCTCGGAGCCACCTTTGGCCATTCGTCGGCGACAGCTTGCCATTCAGTATGCTGTGCGTTTGCGTGCTGTGCAATCCAGTCCTGCTTGGTCCATGGTTTTTGGGCCAGACTTGCGAGTCGGTAGACGCAGGGTGGGTAAGGGTGGTTTCCGCGATCTGCTCCAGCAGTCCTGTCAGGAGATAGCCTTTGAAATGCCCTGCGTCTTGAGGCTTGGGACAATGCCAGTTGCCCCTTGGCTTCTCCCAGGTGGCAGTTTCATTTTTGCTCTGGAGTCCCTCCCGAAGGGTTCCACTCTACAAGCAAGGTACTTACAGGAGTTCCGGCGGCTGAGTTCTCAGTACGCCGGTTATCAGCGCCTGTTTACTGATGGGTCGAAGTCCGACGTTGGCGTGGCGTGTGCTTGTGTGTGTAAGGGTGTAACGGTTGCCCATCGCCTTCCATCAGGCTATTCTGTGTTCTCTGCAGAGCTTTTGGCTCTTGGTTTGGCGGTGGAATGGATCCTTGACCTTCAGGGCACGCATTTCATTATCTTTAGTGATTCCATGAGTGCCCTGGAGTCCTTGGCGAATTACAATCCTCGGAACCCCTTGACACAACGTGTCCAAGCTTTGCTTTCCCGCTTGCCTGGCCGGCGGAAAACGTGCTTTTCTGCTGGATCCCGGGCCATGTTGGGATAGCAGGGAATGAACAAGCTGATTCTGCTGCGAAAGGGGCCCTTTCTGGCCCTCTCGGTAGGGATCTCAGCCTTGTTCCCTGAGACGCCTTTCCAACTCTGCATCTGAGGTTACACGCTTTTTGGCAAACCTTGTGGGAAGGACAGGACGGTAATAAATTACGGGCTATTAAAGGCAATGTCGAGGAGTGGCACTCGGCGCATCGCCGCAGTCGCCGTGAGGAGGTTCTGTTGGCCCGTTTGCGCATTGGTCACTCCCGACTTACTCACTGTTTCGTTTTTTTTTTTTTGGGGGGGGGGTTGACCCTCCTGAATGTCGACGGCCACTTACGGTCCGGCACTTACTTGTTGATTGTCGCCATCTTGATGGTGTTCATCGTCGTTTCCATCTTCCGCATGACATTGCGCATCAGTTGGACGATAAGTCTGTTCTCCTGTCCGGTGTTTTTCAATTTTTGCAGGAGGTACAGATGTATGAAAAGATTTAGTTTAGGGGTTTGAATAACATCTCTGTAATGTGTGGTGCAGTGGCAACCCGGACCACTGCACTGTGACTGAGGTTGGCGCTAATGACCAAGTTGTTGACGCGCCATTAAGCCTCAATCCCCCCCCCCCCCATATCAAGATGCCAAGGAAACTGTGAAAGCAAATTAAGGAACCAAGGTGACTGGGTAACATGTGGTACTTGCAATTTACAATACTGTTACAACTCTGCAGGCCTGAAACAAAACACCTGGAAGGCAATGAATGAAGAAAAAAAGGCCTAGTGGAAATGCAAACAAAAATGTTGACATACAAGAACACTGTCAGATTCAAATGAAAACATTAAATGACATTGAAATAAAGGAAGATGATAGAACAATATCAGACAAAGAAGTTGTAGAAGAGAAGGAAGAGACTGAGCAGCAAAAAAAAACAATACAGGAAATGATTGAAAATAAAATTGATTTTCTTATTATCACAAACAAGGTATGGAACTAGAAGACTTCAAAAAAAGATTGAATTTTTGAGTGAAGAACAAAAAGACTTAAAACAAGAAAACCAAGACTTGAAAAAGAGAATATATGACATTGAAACGAAAATACAAGATTTGGAAAACAAAAAGGTAAAATACAGTGTTATGGCAAAAAATGGGAGAAATACAAAAAAAGTGTAACTGATAAGGAAGAATATGATAGAAATAGAAATTTGGAAATCTGCTAGTTAGATTGGCTTGAGGATGAAAAAATTGAACAAGTGGTTGAAAATGTAGCGAGGAACTTTAACATACCCTATGATGCTAATGAAATAGAAATTGCACATAGAATTCCAAACAGAAATACGTAAAAAAACCAAGTGTTCTGGTTGTGTAGTTTAAACATAGTGTCGAAACAGATGGTTGGAACAGAAGAGGGGGGGGGATTGAGGCTTAATGGCGCGTCGACAGCTAGGTCATTAGCGCCAACCTCAGTCACAGTGCAGTGGTCCGGGTTACCACTGCACCACACATTACAGAGACATTATTCAAACCCTTAATCTAAATCATGTCATACATCTGTACCTCTTGCAAAAACTGAAAAACACCGGACAGGAGGACAGACTTATCGCCCAATTGACGCGCAATGTCATGCGGAAGATGGAAACGACGACGAACACCATCAAGATGGCGACAATCAACAAGGAAGTGCCGCACCGTAAGTGGCCGTCGACACCAATAACATTCAGGAGGATCAAAAGAAAACAATGAGTAAGTCGGGTGTGACCAATGCGCAAGCGGGCCAACACCACCTCCTCACGGTGACTGCGGCGACACGCTGAGCTCCATCCCTCGACAGTGCCTTTAATAGCTTGTAATTTATTACCGTCCTGTCTGTCCCACAACGCTTGCCAAAAAGCGTGTAACCTCAGACGCAGAGTTGGAAAGGCGTCCGAGGGAACAAGGGCAAGATCCCTTCCAAGAGGGCTAGAAAGGGCCCCTTTCTCAGCAGAATCAGCTTGCTCATTTCCACCTATCCCAACATGGCCCGGGATCCAGCAAAAAAGCACGGTTTTCTGCTGTTCAGGCAAGCGGGAAAGCAAAGCTTGGACACGTTGTGTTAAGGGGTTCCGAGGATTGTAATTCGCCAAGGACTCCAGGGCACTCATGGAATCACTAAAGATAATGAAATGAGTGCCCTGAAGGTCAAGGATCCATTCCACCGCCAAACCGAGAGCCAAAAGCTCTGCAGAAAAAACAGAATAGCCAGATGGAAGACGATGGGCAACCGTTACTCCCTTACACACACAAGCACACGCCACGCCAACGTCTGACTTTGACCCATCAGTAAACAGGCGCTGATAACCGGCGTACTGAGAACACAGCCGCCGGAACTCCTGTAAATACCTTGCTGATAGAGTGGAACCCTTCGGGAGGGAAGCCAGAGCGAAAATGAAACAACCACTTGGGACAAGCCAAGGTGCAACTGGCATCCCCCAAGCCTCAAGACGCAGGGGATTTCAAAGGCTATCTCCTGACAGAACTGCTGGAGCCTATCGCGGAAATCACCCTTACCCTCCCTGCGTCTACCAACTCGCAAGTCTGGCCCAAAAACCATGGACCAAGCAGGACTGGATTGCACAGCACGCAAACGCACAGCATACTGAATGGCAAGCTGTCGCCGACCAATGGCCAAAGGTGGCTCCGAGGTCTCAGCATAGAGGCTGACCACTGGAGAAGTTCGAAATGCCCCAGTCGCCACACGCAGGCCACTGTGATGAACAGTGTCCAACATCTGGAGAGTCGAGTCACTAGCCGAACCATAGACCATGCACGCATAATCAAGTTTGCTGCGAACAAGGGCTCGGTAGAGGCGCAACATGGCAGTGCGATCGGCACCCCATGAAATGTTAAGCTCCCGCAAAGCCTTGTCTTTAAGTTGACGCAAGTGTGGAAGCCAAGATAACCTGGAATCGAACACCAGACCCAGGAAACGTGCCTGTGGGACAACAGGAATTTGTGCCTGTCCCAAGTACAGGCAAGGATCTGGGTGCAGTGTTCGTTGGTGGCAAAAGTTGACGCACACAGTCTTGTCCGGAGAAAACCGGAAACCATTACTGACCGCCCAGGTCTGGACTTTGTAAATCGCCAGTTGTAGCTGCCGCTCGCAGGTCTGCATGCGAACTGCCCGAAAGTGCAGGCCGAAGTCATCGACAAACAATGACTGGGGAACAGCAGCTTGCTGAGCAATGGGGTTGACCCCAATAGCAAACAGGATGACACTAAGAACACCTCCTTGAGGCACACCATTCTCCAAGACAAATGGGCGGGAAAGAGTCGCCCCGACACGAACGCGAAAAGAACGGCCTGAGAGGTAAGCGGAAAGCAACAGTAACATCTGTCCTCTCAAGCCACAGTCATACAGATTACGGAGAACCCCATAACGCCAGGTCGTATCATAAGCCTTCTCCAAGTCAAAGAAAACTTGAACCAGATGTTGACGCAGGCGAAAAGCCTCCCTCACATCTGATTCAAGGGCAACTAGATGATCGATAGTTGACCGATACCGTCGAAAGCCACACTGGGACGCAAACAAAAATCCCCGTGATTCCAACACCCGGAACAACCGCTTACTGACCATCCGTTCCATTAGTTTACAGACACAGCTAGTCAGAGCGATTGGGCGATAACTGGAAGGAGAAGTAGGGTCTTTGCCCGATTTTACAATCGGGACGACCACCGCTGTCCTCCACGCAGCTGGAATAGAGCCCTCTGCCCACACACGGTTGAACAGCCCCAGCAAGAACTGCTGGGAGGCAAGAGGCAAATGTTTCAACAGCATCAGTGAACATCAGTGTTCATCAGTGAACATCTGGTAGTGAACATCATCAGGCCCTGGCGCGGAGTCATGCGACTTGGACAAAGCTGAAACAAATTCCTGCCTGGTAAACGGTAAATTGTACGCCTCTAGCCCGTCGGAGCGAAAGTCAACAGAAGAAAAGAATAGTTACGAATGATAACGTGTACAGAAATGGTAACAGAAAGCGGGTTTTCCTAAATGAAAATATGACACCTTACATGAAGAAGCTTTTCTGGATGACAACAAATTTTGCTGCTCAAAACGATTGCAAATACGTTTGGTTGAAGAACAAAAAAATACTGATGAGAAAAAACTCTGACACACAGGAAGTCAAATCAGTACATGATGAAAATGATCTAATAGAAAAGGAAAATCCTTCAAATACGTAAATAAGGTTTTCATAAATAAGGAACAAGTGAGACCACAAATTGCTGAAGATGTTATGAATCATAAAAATGTCAAATTGTTGCACGTAAATGTTAGATCTTTAAGACTGAACTGGAATTTTATTGTACAAAGTATTCTGAAGATGAATGTAAACTGGGAAGTGATCGTACTAACAGAAATTAAAATAAAAAACGACGAGGTTGACTATTATAATTTAAATGGCTTCGATAAATTGGTAATTACAAGAGAGAGTACATCTAGAGGAGGAGGTTTGATGGTTTTGTTAAATCAAAATTTGTTGTAACCTATAATAATATTGATCAACATGAAAATAACATTGTAGAAATTAAAATACATGATAATATAAAAAGAATTTATGATTTACAAATTTACAAATTGTGGTGACATACAGAAAACTTTCTTCAAATAAAAATGCTTTTACAAACACTTTAAAAGAAATTGTAATGCAACATGGTGAAAATAGTGCACAACAGATTCTTATTGGTGACATGAATAAAGATATACTGGAAAACATTGATGACTATGATGATAATCACGATCAATTGGCCATACACTATGACGAAAATATGTTAGCAGAATTAGGTTTAAATTGTCGTATAAACTCACCAACAAGGGAAGAATTTTCTTCAAAAAATGGAAAAAAAATTTTTCAGACCTCATGTTTAGATCACGTATACGTAAAAAGTAAAAATTGTAAATCAAGTGGTGGCGTCCTAACTGAAAAATATTGCTGATCCCTTTTGGACGATGTGTTGGATATGGAACCAAAAATGTGAAAAAGAAAACAAACAACAAACAACGAAGTTAAAGATGACTTCTTTCTTAGGATGAACAATGACAAAATTGAAAAGGAATTAAATAAAATCAATTGGAATCTCTTGGAAGAATGTGATGATCCAGAAAAAAATTATGATGAAATTGTAAATAAGTTTCATAACATTTATTCAGAAAATACGAGAAAACAAAAAAAGAAATTTTAATAAAAATACTAAAAATAAACAAATTAGAAAAGAATGGATCACGGAAAAATTAGTGGAGTGCATAAATAGAAAAAACAGAATGTGGAATGAATTAAAATCTTTAAGATTAAAAAATGAAGATTTACTTGGAAAATACAAAAGGGGAAAAAATTATAGACAAGAAAATTAAAGAATGTAAAAAACAATTCTTTCAAAATAAAATAAATAATCTACAAAAAACAAAAAAAAAATCAATATGGGAAGCTGTTAATGAATTAACTGAAAAAAATAATAAAAAACAAATTGATGGATGAAGAAATTATAAAAGCATTTAATCATGAATGTTTGGAAGGTGTTGTAAATGAATTTAATACAAATTTTTCAAATCAAGTGACAAAGTTAAGAACAATAAACAACTATGAACATGAAATATATAAAAAAAGGTACTTTCTCAAAGGAAGTAACAAAAAAAAAGAATTAATAATGTGAAAGTAACAAAACCAACAATGTACTTGGAAGAGGCAACTGAGAATGAAATAATACATATTATAACAGAATTAAATAACACTCATGCTACGGGTTTACACAAAATAAAAACTGAACATATAAAAAAATAAAAAGAAAATACTGCAAAAGTGGTATGTTAGTTAATAAATGCAATGATAAAACACGAATTAAAACTCAAATCATAAGACCAGTATATAAAAAGGGAAATAAAACTGATTTAAACAACTATCGGCCTATTGCTCTGTTGTCTGTAATTGATAAAATCTTGGAAAAATATTTTGTTAATAAAATATGGAATTATTTTGATAAATGTAAAAATTTAGCATCATCACAATTTGGATACAGAAAAAAAATGGGCACAATTGATTTATTGTCGGAAATTAATGATCTTATAACAACAGGATTAAATGATGAAAAATATGTTGGAATTGTTTTAATAGATTTACAAAAGGCTTTTAATACGTTCGATAAGAAAATTTTATTAAGGAAATGTTATAATTTAGGCTTAAGAGGAAAAATTTATAATTTAATAAAAAGCTATTTACAGGATAGAAAAACTGTTGTTCAAATAAATGACAAAATTAGCTACTCTATATTAAGTAAATATGGGGTAACGCAAGGCTCAGTACTTGGCCCTCTTTTGTATTTAATTTACACCAATGATATTGCAGAAATTATAGAGAAAACCAACATTTTTATGTTTGCTGATGATACAGCGTTAATATCTATAAATAATAATTATTGTGAAATGATAGAAAATTTACAAAATGACTTTAATGTAATAAATGATTACTACATAGAAAATGAAATATTTATAAGTAAAGAAAAAATAATACAAATGGATATTACTGTTCCTAAAATGAAAATCTAAAAAAATACATGGATTATAAAACTTTACGGAAATTGCAACAACTTAGAATAATTATGGAAATCAATTTTTTTCTTGTAGTGATGAATGTGTTAAATTAGAAAAAAACATACAATGAAATATTTAGGAATTGAAATTGATAAAAGCTGGTCTTTTAAAAATCATATAATAGAAACATTAAAAAAATTACGGAGATTATGCCCAAAAGTCTATAAATTAAGAGAAATTATAATTTAACAACAGAAGAAAATAGTTTTTGATGCATGGATATCAAGTGTATTTAGATACGGTATTGAAATATATGGACATGCATCAGAATACTTATTGGAAATATTGCAGAAAATACAGAACAAATTGATAAAAATTTTGTTTGGGAGTAAAAATAATGAAGTACAAACAGAAACACTTTTTAAACAAAATAAAATTATGAAAATAAGACAAATTAAAACTTTGGTTATATTAATAAAATATTATTTTGATAATAGATTTAAAATAAGATCTTCCAGTTTAAGCAAAACAAGAACTATGAAAGATAGTTTTAAATTACCGGCTTGGAAAAATTTATACGGTAAAAGAAAACGAGAATATTTCATACCTAACATTTTTAATGATATTCCAAAAATATTATTAACTTGTGTAAATAAACAACAATTTAAATTAAGAATACAAGACTATTTACTTAACAATTAAAAAAATAATAATATGTAAAGCTTTTGTAAATAACGTTAAAATTGTTTGCAATTTATTTCTGTTGTGTCTTGTTGAATGGTTGAATTGGCCAAATTTGTAATTATTACTCTTATATGTTTAAAAATCGATTACACTGTGTTCCTCCACAAGGGGAGAGAAATTTGTACTATGGTGTGATTTATTATTTATTTATTATTATTTTTATTTATTTATTTTTTTTATTTATGTTTTTATTACTTTTATAAACTCACACAAACTGTTGTATAAACAGTTTCGAGGGTTACTACTGTAACTAATTGAAATAAAATTATTATTATTATTATTATTATTATGAATATAAAGAATTCTTATTAACAAGGCTCATATTTCAAAAGTCTTTACACCACGTAATTATTAAACCTAAAATCGACCCTAACAGCTGCCTATGTAACTGGAAATGACATCATTGTGTACAGATGGATGTAACACAGTAGCTAGCATTACACAAACGCCACTACTACTATCTAACCATCTAAACTGTTGTGGTATTTCCCTGTCATTGAAATGGAATTATTAGATATTTATTGTGAAATGGAATCATTTTATATTTTCAGAGTTTCTTTCCCAGCGAAGATTTACCACTGGTGCCTTACATCATACTAACTGAATTTCAGGAATCAACACGTTATATATCGATTGGTTTAAAAATTACTGAAGTAAGCATTACATTTTACCACTAAGACTGTGGGAACGTTGTTATTGAACAAGCATTTTTTTCTATATGCGTAATTTCTCATTGTTTAACGCTATAAATGGTATTTAGCATATTTGGTGAACATGATGGGTTATTAATTTTATTAAGTTGGGATTTGTCCTGCAATGTTAACGAAAAGTATGTCACTATTGTAAGAAAGGTGTGTTTTTTAATGCATTGCATATAGTCAGATACCACGATCATGTAATGCAAGGTTGCATGTTAAGTGTAAAAAGAACGTTTTCTATAAGATTGGTGATGACTAACGATGAATTCATTTATATGAAAGGACTGTGTTTCAATTATCATTCTAAGTGACAGCAGATCACTTAGGAAACTTCAACTTTTGCCTTCTTGGTTCCTAATCAAGGCTCCGTACAATTCGTTTTTGATTCTCTTGCTGTACTTGGTTATCAGGGTTTCTCACAACGTTTGCATTTCTACGTACCTTTTAATCGTCCAGCTCTACGATATTCGTGCTGAGATGCAAACTGTTAGTACGTTAGAATCGTGGGAAAAAATGCTACGCATTTTCATAACACTATAGAGGAGCATAGAGCCTTGAAGTATCATTTTATGTTGTAGTAGCGAGTTTGGCCATTATCCTAGAATCTCCGTTATTTGACATTACAGAAGTAAACCTGTTGTAGTAGTAATTTAATTAGATTTCGATCCTAGATGTGCAACCGATATGGGATGCAACTGTTTTTCCTTAAACTTCAGCTACTCTTCTCCAAAGGTTTTTCATTACAGTACTGGGTTTGAGTGTGTTTGGTCGCATCGCCTAAAGTAAAGTCTGCTAATTCAGTGATTTCTTTAAAACTTTGTATGCCTTTTACGATTATGCATAACACAAAAAATAAATAACAATTTTTCGATATTCAGAAATTACATTTATTTTGGTTTTCTTTAAACAGAAAATGTAGATGATTTGTAAGTGTGGTCACCACAAATTAGGATTTACTTCATTTAATTTTTACTTAATTTATTCTGCATGCAAGCAACATAAGACTATCGTTGAGTCTGCATACACATTTCAAGAAGAAAGAAACTAATTTATTAAATATCGGGATCTGAGAATATAATGCAATAATACCAGGTGTCTAAATAATTCATTACTTTATTCTGAATGTATGGAACACATATTCTTAGTTAAATATTTGCACAGAATTCTATGAAAATATGTACAATCTGTTGATACGAAATAGTAATTAATTTATGCAAAGTGTCCTAAAAGTCTTAGGTTACCTTGAATGTATTTAATGAATGAAGATTAAAAAGATGAAACCTCGTATATGTGTACTAGGTCAGGATATCTATCAGTTGGGGAAGTATACGATATGCAATCGCTGAGTAGGATCCAAAAAGAAACTTGACAATTTCAATGGAAAAAGTGGCCAATTTATATTGGGGTGAGGCAAAAATTTGATCACACGCAAATAACCGTCGATATAATGGTCGTATGGTTATTCTGAAGATATATTTGCAATGTAAATCAGACATGGCGAAGCCAACGTCGACAATTTCAATTATCTTGAAAGCAGCTATCAACATTCCAAACGGCACAAGATACAGCAGAAAAGTTGATTACAACGTTGTGCACTAGAGTCAATCATTACAAACTGTGAAAACAGTTTTGAAATCGGAGCGTAATTTAATTAGTTACAAAGAAAACAAAATAACAACAGTCTTCTCTGAACTTTTAAAGAGAAATGCAGTGAAGCTTTGGGGCTGCCTCTACAAGCACGTGCAATCAATACAAGTGAATGAATGCAGCATAATCACATGGTGCAATAAAAGAAAACAACGTATGATACTTTGAGTGTAATCCAACTTGGTCGTAAGAATCGTCCATTAACGAAAAAAAATAGTGTTGTTTCGAATGCCCACAGTTTCTTCCAAAAATGGAAAAATTGCGATCATTCACAAGCTTCTTAAATCATTGTGGCATTACAGATTACTTCCATTGCATGGTGAAGTACATGTTTATGGAGAACGGCGATCAATTAAAAAGATGAATTTGCGTCACTGTCTCATTAGCAGAGGCAGATTTATATTTTAGCTGCCTGTGACTATGCAAATTATGCATTCCGCTCTCACAAAAAAAGTACTTTCATCTGCTTTTGTTTTCAAGCAATAATTTTCAAGAAAAATGCAGGATAGCCCTACGATTAGGATGTGTCTGACATGAGGTCAGTGGGTTGGGATGTAACGAGGCCATGCATGGTTTTTAAGTACAGGCATGAATCAGCGTAAATAAACTTGTGTTTGGGGTGAAGGTGGGATTTTATACTCACCTTTACTCCACCTGCTACAACGGGTTTCGTTTATGGTTTTCGTCAATGTGCAGTAGGGTGGGAAAGTGCATTTTGCTACCTCCTATGATGCCACTTCTGGTGGGAGTTGCTATGACAGCACTTCCAGTGGGTGTGCAATGACGTCACTTCCCGTGGGTTTGGCTTCCGGTGGGCGTAAGTCTGGAGGATGGTGGGAAAGTGCCTTTTGCTACTTTTTTCGTTTCCGTCAATCTGGAGGATTGTGGGAAAGTGCTCTTTGCTCCTTTTTTTCCATCACTTCCAGTCACAGGGGGGGTTAGCAACATTTCAGGGGTTCTAAAACTGGGAGGGTCGTGCAAATGGTATTTGCGCATTTACATTGTGACAATTCTAAAATGGTCTCGAGTGCTTCAAAGCGTAAAAATGACAAATTAGCAATATTTTAGGGGTCCCAAAACTGGAGGGGGTCGTGCAAATTAATGTTCTTTGAGCTTTCATATTGTGACAACTCTAAAATGCCCTCGAGTGCTTCAAAGCATAAAAATAACGAATTATCAATGTTTTAGGGGTCCCAAAATAGCTTCCACATTATGATAATGCGAATCATTAACTTCATTCCTAAAAAAATAGAAATTGACAATATTGGAGGGTCTTAGGGGTAAAAATGCTTTACGAGCTTTCACATTGTGGAAATGCTCTATGAGCTTTCATATTATGACAGTGACGAATTGTCCACATTTATTGTCATGCCGTCACCTTTGGTTATGACGTCACTTCCTGTGAGTTCAATACCAGCTGATGACCGGATTTAACTGAAATTTATTTTGGCTACAACTTTAGAAACACTAGAGTACACAAAATGATTACGCTGTAAAATGACTCCTGAGTTTCTGCACGTTGCAAATGCTTCATTGCGAGAATGATGAATTAGCAACACTGACTTCATTTAAGATTTTTTTAATAATTGTATTGCTAGGACACAAATACGACGTGTTACTAGACAAAACTTCTAAAACTGTAAGGTTTCGTTGTATTTCTTTCCATTTTCGGTTATAATTATTATATCCTTCAATCCCCTTAGAATTTGCATAATTTCGTCTTTACGATCAACAACAACAACAATAATTCAAGGAAGCCTCTCAGCCTATTAACCAATGCTTTCCGGTTGTTGTAATCTACTTCAACAGACTCTGATTCGTTTTGGCCCTGATTCTTTCGACTCCGACTTGTCCGAGTCTGATTCGTTCATCCCCGATTCGTTCGTTTCTGATTCACCCGGGCCCAATTCATCCGGTCCCGATTCGTCAAACCCCCAAGTTTTCCGACTCCGATTCAGCCAACCCCTTGTCCTTCGACCCCGATTCGTTAGTCCCCGATTCGTCCGACCCCGATTCGTCGTTATCTTTTTCTTCATCTAGTTCTTCCAACCAACCACTTTTCTCCTTCTTTATTTCCTCGCATATTGCTTTGATAACTTGCACGTACTTGTAACCACGATTCGATTTGGGCTTTCCAAAATAGTGGTCATAGTTCTGATATATGGCATTACTGACTTTCAGAATCGAGCCATATGAGGCCAAGACTTTGGGGTCGTACGTTTCGTACTGCAAATTTTTTGAGTCCGTAACCTCCACAGATGATTTCTTCCTCGGTACTTCTTTCCTTCCAACACTAAGTCATTCTCCCATATTTTGAGAGTTTTGTGACCAACATGAGGTCTCCTGTGTCCATGTTGCATCTTAAAACAAACACATAATTCCGCACTTTGCAATTACTTTGCAAATAATATCTCGAAATCAAACCCAATCTGCGACCCTTCAAAAGAGCCTTCAAAGAGCGAAGGGATGCAAGAGGAACTTGTTTCACACTCGATAGATGGGCTCTGAGCTGATCTGTTTTGATGCATTTAAGGGCGTCTTCCTCATGTTTCCATTTTTTATGGTTGGCTTCCACATTATTTTCTACATCATCTTCCACATCATCTTTGTCCTTCACGAGGGTGATACTTTCTAATTGACCAACAATGGGTCACTTAGTTTTTCCCCCTGTGGGTTCTTCAAACATTTTTATCAATTTCATCATCAGATCTGTAGGTTTATCTTCCTTTTTCTCCTTTTTTTATAAATGATAATTCGGACCGAAATATTCGCTCGAGTAATTGTTCCCATCACGATCGACACCCGTTTCCTTACCTCATCTAAGGTGTTGATTGAGTACAAAACCTAATGGAAACACCCCAAATATGAATGTTGCACACCATTTAACCGCACGTTGGTGTTCCACTTACGATCTACATTCGTTAATACTTTGTTTCATGAAAGTAAAGAACCTATTGGGAAACTTCAAAATAAGAATGATGAACGTATTATATATGTTTTAAACTTGTTCCCACCATGATCTAGATTCGTTTAGTGTATGTGTTAACCCTATCACATATGAATGAGGAACGTGGAGAGAACACCCTCAAATCTATCGTGAGGACCTGTGGGGGGATGTCGTCGCATTGTGCGCCATATTTTATCATTTGTTCAGCTCCGTTTGTACTACATTTGTATCAACTGAACTACCGATTGCAATGTGTTTGCACCCGTTTGTGCAGCATTTGTGCTGCTTTTATACCCCTTTGTGGCACAGTTGTGAAAGTTTGTACTGCATTTGTACTGCCAAAGAGCATTTGCACAAACCCTACAGTTTTGGGACCTGTAAAATATTGCTAATTCGTCATTTTTACGCTTTGAAGTACTCGAAAGCATTTTAGAGTTGTCACAATATGAAAGCTCAACGAGCATATGCATGACCCTCCCAGTTAGGGACCCTAAAATGTTGCTAACCCCAACTTGACCGGAAGTGACGTCATTACCCCACTTTCATCACGTGACCGGAAGTGACGTCATTACCCCCACCTGACCGGAGGTTACGAAAAAGGGTAGCAAAAAGCACTTTCCCAACCTTTTCCAGATTGATGAAAGCGAAAAAGTAGCAATAGGCACTTTCCCACCCTCCTCCAGAATGACGAAAACGAAAAAAGATAGCAAAAGGCACTTTCCCGGCATCCTCCAGATTACCGAAAACCAGAAACCCTGCCCACCGAAAGTGACGTCATAGCCACACCAACTGGAATTGACGTCACAGCCACACCCACTGGAAATGACGTCATGGGAGGTAGCAAAAAGATCTTTACCATCCTCCTCCAGATTGATGAAAACGAAAAACCGTTGAAAAAGATACTTCAAACTTCCTACAGATTGACGAAAATCGGAAATGACGTCATAACCCCACTTTCATCACGTGACCGGAAGTGATTTCATTGCCCCACTTTGATCACGTGACCAGAAGTGACGTCATTACCTCCATTTTCACTACGTGACTAGAGAATATGTTTGTATATGGCCGAAAAAAGAAAAAAGTAGCAAAAGGCACTTTCCCTTCCTTCTCCAAATTGACGAAAACGAAAAAAAGGTAGCAAAAGGCAGTTTCCTACCCTCCTCCAGATTGACGAAAACCGGAAATGACATCATTACCCCCAATTTCATCACGTGACCGGAATGACGTCGTTACCCGACTTTGGTCACGTGACCGGCAGTGGCGGTAGGTATGTGAGTGACTCAATATCTCACTTTGCCACTCCTTTTGTAATATTTGATACTCGTGTACAACTTTGTAATTCACTTTTTTGCTGTATCTTGTACCGTTTGGAAGATATAATATGGGTGACCTTGAATACTGCTTTCAAGGTCAATGCGAATGTCTTCTTTGGCTTCACAATATCTGACTAACGATACAAATATGTCTTCAGAATAAACGTAGGACCATTATATCGGCAGTTATTTGCATGTGACCGGAGTTTTGTCTCACCCATACAGTATACAGTTTACAATTCCATACTTGCCCGATGCTACTGTAAAATAAGAAAGCTATTAGTTCCACATGGTTTTACTTTAGCCCCTTTTACAAACCTAAATTTAAAATGCCTGACCATGCCAGGTACTTACAGGAGTTCCGGCGGCTGTGTTCTCAATACGCCGGTTATCAGCGGCTGTTTACTGATGGTTCGAAGTCAGACGCTGGCGTGGCTTGTGCTTGTGTTTGTAAGGGAGTGACGGTTGCCCATCGCCTTCCATCAGGCTATTCTGTGTTTTCTGCAGAGCTTTTGGCTCTCGGTTTGGCGGTGGAATGGATCCTTGGCCTTCAGGGCACGCATTTCATTATCTTTAGCGATTCCATGAGTGCCCTGGAGTCCTTGGCGAATTACAATCCTCGGAACCCCTTGACACAACGTGTTCAAGCTTTGCTTTCCCGCTTGCCTGGCCAGTGGAAAACTGTGCTTTTTTGCTGGATCCCAGCCCATGTTGGGATAGGAGGAAATGAGCAAGCGGATTCTGCAGCAAAAGGGGTCCTTTCTGGCCCTCTCGGAAGGGATCTCAGCCTTTCCCTCGGACGCCTTTCCAACTCTGCGTCTGAGGTTACACGCTTTTTGGCAAGCCTCGTGGGATGGACAGGACGGCAATAAATTACGAGCTATTAAAGGCACTGTTGAGGAATGGCACTCGACGTGTCGCCGCAGTCGCCGTGAGGAGGTGGTGTTGGCCCGTTTGCGCATTGGTCACACTCGACTTACTCACTGTTTCCTTTTGCGGGGGATTGACCCTCCTGAATGGTATTGGTGTCGGCGGCCACTTACGGTCCGGCACTTCCTTGTTGATTGCTGCCATCTTGATGGTTTTCGTCGTCGTTTCCATCTTCCGCATGACATTGTGCGTCAATTGGGCGATAGGTCTGTCCTCCTGTCAGGTGTTTTTCAATTTTTGCAGGAGGTACAGATGTATGACAAGATTTAGATTAGGGGTTTGAATAATATCTCTGTAATGTGTGGTGCAGTGGCAACCCTGACCACTGCACTGTGACTGAGGTTGGCGCTAATGACCAAGCTGTCGACGCGCCATTAAGCCTCATCTCCCCCCCCCCCCATGCCAAAAATTGTGTTCGATCACAAGGAGTACCAAAAAACCAACAGTAACATTTATTCATTAAATTCCTGTGGCACACCAGCCTGACAAATTTTGAATAAAAGGTTTTCATCATACAAATTATATACGGAATGCAATGACACAACCAACTCTCTAGTACACCACCAAATAAAGATAGGGCACACCCCGATTGGAAAATACCCGAATTCTGCTTCTAGCCAAAAACATTACCGACTTAGAATTAATTTAGAAACTGTAGGCATCCTTAATCAGAGCACACTGGTTCATAAACACCTTTTGCCAGAAAATAAATAATTTTCTGAATATATATCTATCTTCCACAGACTGGGAATCTGAAATTTATCCCTCTAGGGCCTTCTCCTATACAACAGCACGCAAAATCTGGTCCCATTATTTACGATCTGCTTTGCAGGGAGTTTGTCTGGGTCCCTGATGTTAGATTCTGCCCTGACTTAGGTTCTTTTTATCATTTTTAAATCTGTTTTAACTTGTTTTTATGTTAATGGTTTGTGGGTTACAACCAAATCGTAGTTTTTTATGTATCGACTTTAACTCTTCAGGCTAAACAATTTCTTGCTTAATAACTGGTAGTAGGCTGACATGAAGCTTTACATTTTTAGTGTTGTGACATGTGCAATTTATTGACTTTTATAACTTTTTCCTAATCTTACAAGACAGTGGCAAAATTAACAACATCTAGAACAGCATCTCCCTCAAGCCTTAAATGAGATGATGGTAAGCTGGGCCAGCAATACAAGAACTGCTTATTTTCAGGAGTGAACATATTTTAAAATATTTAATTTAGTTTTACTTCTATACAAATTAAATGCGTGTTGTGTAATATACTCATATAACACAAGTTAAACTAATAATCAAGACACGAGCTGCTTTACACAAATTAAAAAAATAGGACGGTCCCCCTTATATTGCCTGTTTCATAAAACGTTGTTTTGATTTCCAGTTCGAGGCCTAGATCCCGTTTGCATGAAAATATTGTGACTGGAAAAAAATATGACGTCATCCGTACTGTGCCACTTTTGTTGAAAACACAGTTTGAATTATTACTTACACAGAACAGACAATTTTGTCTGACAGACATTCCATCAGTACGCACAAACAATAGAAATAGGAATTAGGAGTGGGAATCTCGGTGATCTGGCGACACACACACAAACAAACAAACAAATATTATGGTCTTAGTTATTTAGATCCATATGTTTCAAAGCAATTAGCTATCTACCACGTTCTCTCTCTGGAGGGTTTTTAATCTATATAACTGAGATCGTAATATTTGTTTGTTTGTTTGTTTGGTTGTTTATGTGTGTGTGTGTCGCCAGATCACCGACATTACCACTCCTAATTCTTATTTCTTTTGTTTGTGCATCCACACGGAATGTCTGCCAAACAGAATTGTCTGTTCTGTATAAGTAATGATTCAAACTGTGTTTTCAACAAAGAGGTAAGAGTACCGATGAAGTCATATGTTTTTCCAGTGACAATATTTTCATGCAAACGAATTTGGCCTGCAAGTCTCTTAACCCTGGAACCAACTAAACCTAATGAAAGCGTGGGTGACTGTTGACGGGAAATGACAGTTTTTTTCATGCAAATGGGAAATCAGAACAATGCTATAAAAAGCCAGCTATATAAGGGGTGCTGCCCTAGTATTTTTCTAAGTGGTATTTTTTGGCTGCCTTCGATGGAATGCTTGTCGCCACCAATGGGGTTGTCCTTGGTCGTTTAGAGCATTGTTGAAGCAGTATTGCTTAAAATTCAATTCCGCTGTGATAAATTCCATGAGTGACCTACAGAAACTCGTCGTCTTATTGCTCGTTCTCTGCATGGATACTATACATACATATTATGTGTGTAGTACTCTTTATCCAGGTAGCACGCAAGCACCGAGACGACGAGCCCCTGTGCGAGTGGCTCAATCTTGAAACCTCAACCAGGTATAAGAAAACGTCCTTTTACAATTTCAAAAACTTTTGCTGATTATTTATTCTATTAATGCGATAATCTTCCCACCCTGAAAATAATCACCACACTAGCTCAGTTATTTGAGATGGTCAAATGTAAGATCTCGGTTCAACCATATCCTTATTATGTCCCATTTATTTTTAAAAAGTGAAAAATTACACTAATGAAAATTTGAGATTTCAAGCCTTCCAGCAATGTGTGACACAAAACGATTCAAGTTAGTAGAAGAAAACTACAATTTTGTAAGCT
This sequence comes from Lithobius niger, assembly GCA_023313725.1. Lineage (NCBI taxonomy): Eukaryota > Metazoa > Arthropoda > Chilopoda > Lithobiomorpha > Lithobiidae > Lithobius > Lithobius niger. The sequence continues at coordinate 106,874 of JAHWFP010070594.1, forward strand.
GTGATTTAATTTTGCCTACGACTGTGCCTAGTAACATTAACATCGTTTCACCTGCATGTCATGGCACCCATCTTCAAACAAAATGTACACGACTTTTCCATTCCAAAAAATTTTCTGCTTCTCTTATCCTTTCTGATTTTATCATATGCTCGCTGATTGAGCAACAGACTGCAGAAATTATGCTGATTTTACCTTCAGTGTGCTGAGAG
>JAHWFP010070595.1:0-16478 GCA_023313725.1 Lithobius niger
GAGGCTTGGGAGAATGCCAGTTGCCCCTTGGCTTGTCCCAGGTGGCAATTTCATTTTTGCTCTGGCGTCCCTCCCGAAGTGTTCCACTCTACCAGCAAGGTACTTACAGGAGTTCCGGCGGCTGAGTTCTCAGTACGCCGGTTATCAGCGCCTGTTTACTGATGGGTCGAAGTCAGACGTTGGCGTGGCGTGTGCTTGTGTGTGTAAGGGAGTAACGGTTGCCCATCGCCTTCCGTCAGGCTATTCTGTGTTCTCTGCAGAGCTTTTGGCTCTTGGTTTGGCGGTGGAATGGATCCTTGACCTTCAGGGCACGCATTTCATTATCTTTAGTGATTCCATGAGTGCCCTGGAGTCCTTGGCGAATTACAATCCTCGGAACCCCTTGACACAACGTGTTCAAGCTTTGCTTTCCCGCTTGCCTGGCCAGCGGAAAATCGTGCTTTTTTGCTGGATCCCGGGCCATGTTGGGATAGCAGGGAATGAACAAGCTGATTCTGCTGCGAAAGGGGCCCTGTCTGTCCCTCTCGGTAGGCATCTCAGCCTTGTTCCCTCGGATGCATTTCCAACTCTGCGTCTGAGGTTACACGCTTTTTGGCAAACCTTGTGGGACAGACAGGACGGTAACAAATTACGGGCCATTAATGGGACTGTTGAGGAGTGGCACTCGGCGTGTCGCCGCAATCGCCGTGAGGAGGTTGTGTTGGCCCGTTTGCGAATTGGTCACACCCGACTTACTCACTGTTTCGTTTTGCGGGGGGTTGGCCCTCCTGAATGTTATTGGTGTCGGCGGCCACTTACGGTCCGGCACTTACTCGTTGATTGTCGCCATCTTGATGGTGTTCGACGTCATTTCCATCTTCCGCATGACATTGCGCGTCAGTTGGGCGATAAGTCTGTCCTCCTGTCCGGTGTTTTTCAATTTTTGCAGGAGGTACAGATGTATGACAAGATTTAGATTAGGGGTTTGAATGACATCTCTGTAATGTGTGGTGCAGTGGCAACCCGGACCACTGCACTGTGACTGAGGTTGGCGCTAATGACCAAGCTGTCGACGCGCCATTAAGCCTCAATTCCCCCCCCCCCATTCCGGAGTTATGGAACCCTGAATGATCAGTTTAATTGTTTTACATTGTTTTAACCATTGTAATTAGGGAACAATGCCACTCAGCAAATGGACAACAAACATCACATCAATGCAATTGTCGAGATGCGACGTCATAGCCGTAAAAAAGGTAAATGGATTACAAACAAAAACGTCAATTGCGTAAAAAAAGGGGGTTATATGACTGAAGTTTTACTTTGCTTGCTAAAATGTACACAGATAAAAATTAATGGTTTTTAATTGAAATAAGAAAATCAGTTGATAAAATTGAATCTGTTTAAGTGCTGTTGTGCTTTACGTTTTTAAATGTATGATTCGTAAAGCACAACAGTACTTACAAAATGCAATTTTCTGAAATTGTACATTTCATTATTTAAATTTAAAATCCTAAATACCAATTAAATTATTGTTAAAGCACTGCAGCACTTAAACAGATGCAATTTTCTCAATTGTACATTTGCTTGTTTCAATTAAAAATCATCAATCATCATTCATACATCCCCTTTTTACGGCACAGTTGACGTTTTTGTAATTAAATGTCGCAATTGGTCGTGTCTGGTAGCCAATATTCAACTGCTAAACGAATAATTTCATTTGCTCACTTACAAACAGTAGGACAACCATCAATGCAACTTCCTGCCATGATCCGTGAAACATGGTGCCGCCAATTTTTCACTTTTCCATTTTTTTTTCAGTGCGTACTTATGAATCAAATTTTTATTTTGACACACAAACCTCCTTTCCATCTTTCTATAGTTCCCTCTCTCTGTGTCTCTGTCTTATTCTCTCTATCTCACGAAAAGAAAACGCCTCCAACATCTTTGCCTGAAAGTCTCCTACTGGCAACAAATTGAATGAGAGCTAAGACCGAGACGAGGGGTTCGACAAAGCTAGAAATTTCGTACACTCAAGATTTAAGATTTATAAATCCGTTGTAAATCTTGAAAATCTGTAAATCTTGTGTAAATCATTCAAATCCTTAAATCTTATACAAATCTTGTAAATCATTTTTAAATCTGGCGTAAATCATTTAAATCTTACTTAAATCTTTTGTAAATCTTTAAACCCTGCAAATCTTCATGTAAATCTGTGTAAATCTCCAAAATTTTATGTAAGTCTTTAAATTTTCTCTAAATCCGTGTAAATCTTGAAAAAATCTCATGTATATCATTAATTCTTACTTAAATCTTAGTAAATCTTTAAATCCCAGCAAATCTGCAGATCGTCATGTAACTCTTCAAATCTTCTAATCTCTGTAAATCCGTAAAAATTTTATGTAAATTTTTTAATCTTCTGCAAATTTTATGTAAATCTTACAAAACTTCATGTAAATCATTAAATCTTACCTAAATCTTTTGTAAATCTTTAAATCCCAGAAAATCCGTAAATTCGTTAGAGGATTTACAGAGTTACAAATCTCGTACACTTTTTAGTCTTTGTCGAACCCCTCGATGGTAACCGAGAGATCTTCAATTTTAAACTAAAAGCCAACAACCATTTAAATAATTTAATTTAAATAATTTAAATTTATCGACTAAGAGTAACAGGATATGTCTCATTAAATAGCAATATATTGGCACTTGTGTGAAGACAGTTGCAAAAGCAGTGCTGGGCTGGCAGGTTGCTGGCCAGACGGGTAATCCACCATTGGGGTCTTCATGCTAAAAAAAAAAATCGGTTAGCCTTTTTATTTCAGAAGGTTGGGATGGGGGCTGGATTAGCCATTTTTTCGAGATGACTCTGCCTCTCCATGTGGGCCAGTCCGATCCTAGTCACAAGTCATACATCCTATTTTAAGTCGTCCTTTCGGAATGTGGAGGAAGAAGAGGTACTTTGTGTTGAGCCCTACGGTAGGTGTTCGATGACGAGTTATTTTCAGCCATTCACTCACTACCCCAGTAACTTGGTTGTTGTGTTTAATTTGCAGTTTGTTTTGTTAAAACCGATTGTAAACCCTTACTGCAGCCACTATGAGAAAAATGGGCCTTTAAGTAAAATTGCGTGACTTCACCGCGTGTCAAAAATGAATAAAAGAAGCCAACAAGATGTGGAGAGACAGAACACTATGTATGCCTCGACGTTTCGAGCTCCTTCTGGCTCATCCTCAAGAGGGAAACTTAAGAATTAAAAAAAACATACTACATGAAGGTGCAGACAAACCTAGAGCCAGTCAAGTTAAAAGGAATAAAAAATGGGCACCCACTTTGGCTTCTTTCATTTATTTGATTTTTAGGTGTTTTAAAAACTATAATCTCAGAAAAGCAGCATTTCCGTTCTCGTGTTTACATGGACCTTTTGCTTTGTTTTGATGAATGGCATCTGTAGTTCTAGACTTTTCGGAAACCTTGTATATTAAAAATAAAGCCTGCCGCTCATTTCACTGTCTTCCTTTACTTCTCAGAACTAAGTCAGTCTTTTCAGATTTATACGCAGTTTCCCTGTGGATTGGCTTGCGTAGACGGAAAACAGAAAGGCGTAGTTTGTTACTGATAAATAGAGAGCTTGTACGTCTACAATTCAAGGCCAACCCGTTGATAGAGAAGCTGGCAAGATAGTAATGGCCAGGTATCAACTTGCTGCCAATTAACTTGCTGAACAGGACCTGATTTCTCTCCCTCCCCCATCATTACATTCTGCGGCTTGTAGCGAGATGCAAAGATGGCGGCCAAAAGGGCGGCAAAGCTATCCGATAACGGGTCAATTGAATCTCATGCCATCAGCCACCTAACAAGGTCGGGCGGCACAAAATGTTCCATCGTAATGGCATCGTAGATATTTTATTCTGCACGAAAATTGTTCGTAAACAAGAATTAGGGATAAACTCAACCAAATTCTCAACCCACTTCTTATTTGACTGCGTTAAATTTTCCCACAATGTCATTTATAACGTATTTAATTTAATTTAATTTAAAATTAATGCACTAACGTGCATATCAGTTTAAATTCAAAACAATATACAACAAAAGCACAAAAAACAAGAACAAAGAGGACAACAGCAAGACTACAGCTTTCCAAAAGCTCCCAAAGAATTCTTAAACCTATTGAGGTCTGTGTTCTGGACACACTCATCCGGAAGGCTGTTCCATTCGACAACAGATCTAGGAAAAAAAGAGTACTTAAAAAAGTCATTTGCCGGCTGCCACACTCTTAGTTTCTTGAAATGATCCTGTCTTCCATAATAGCAAGGTTTGGCTAATCGGAGATCAGCATCAATAATAGTATGTTAACTCACGCAAAAATCTGTTTTACTGTGAGCACTTCAAAAGCTATATCACTGACATTCAAACTATGGCATAAATAAACTGAAATATTTACGACATTGATGTGATGAGGGAGAAAGTGGATGTTGTATCGCTGTAGACATTACACGACTGGATATTGTTAGTTGTAATAAAACTGAGAGTTTTTGTTTTCTTTTTTACAGACGAACACCATGATCGGCTTAAACTGAAAAGACCCGCCAAAAACGAAGAGGCCAGAAGCTTTAAGGCACTTTACAATCGAAATCTGAAATCGAAACTGTAAATCGAAATTACTTCGTAGAACCGTTTTGCTGAAAAGAAAACAAAAATTCTCTCACCGAATGAAATCTATAATTTTAAGATAATAATAATATAAGAAAATATTATTTTTTCAGAGAGGGTGGGCAGGACTTGGAATTGTGGTGAGCCAATCCTGAGATGGGTTTGGGCAACGTGGAGGGATACACAAAATTATGGACGTCGCTTCAGAAACCGGGTCAGAGGCAGACCGTCCAGAATACGCCAGAAACCAGACACTGTGCTTGTTGAAAAAAAGCACACAACTCCTTTCTAACAAATTTTCCTCGACCTCGAAAAATTAAATTTGGAAAGAAGTGCTAGAACAAACAAATTATCGATTTAATAAAACCACTCGTGGTATTGTGACTGATAAGTACCAAAAAACAATTTCCTAAAACATTTTCGCAATTTTTAACTGATAGCTTTGTTCAAAACATATCCTCAGAAACTACTCCTAAAACTACAGAAACATAAGCTACATTACGTAATACATCGAATATTACTACAGGCATGTTTCCCAGTCTCCGCTCCCCCCCCCCCAAAAAAAAAATACGGGATACGAGGGCGACCCCTCTCTCCATCTTTTCCAAAGATATCAGTTTCACAGTGAATTATACTTTCCGGTGTCGGGGAAGTGGGTGGATAACTAGATAGTTGAAGAAATCGATAGAAAGGAAGCAAAAGAAGTAAATACTCTCCACGATATCGTAATACGGTAATGGTAGTAGGCATACATGCTTTGATCGGATGCACAGGTAGATACCATTTTGGGCAACTTCTCTAAGAAGACTTTTTCTAAGTTTTCCTATTACCAAGAATTCATAGGTTCGGAACACGGTGAAAGCTCATTAAATTCCTCTGAAGAGGTAATTGCTCTTTCTTTTGTACTGAGGGGTTAGAGTCTCTGATTGCCATTGTTCTGGGTATTAATTTTAATATATTATTGTCTCCTTTTGTTTCTTCACTCTCATTATGTATTTATCTTTTCCCTCACTGCTAGAGGGTGTGACGGTTAACTTTTTAATTAAAAACTCTACGAATAATTTCCTTGGGACAAACATTGACCAGCATTTAGCAATGAGGCCAAGCTTTCGAAGAACCTAAACTTAAATTCATTATCAGGTCTAGTTGGTTGATGTGAAATGAACCACACGGTTCTTAAATGTTTAGAATTTAAGTACAGTTTAGTCATCGGAATATTTGGATATTTATGGACTAATAATATTATGCCTAGTTTGTTTGGTATCCGTAAAAATTGTGAAGTGTTGAACTACAGATCCAGGTGAATAAAGTATTTTGGACCATATCATAAAGCCTAGAATGGATTTGTGCTCAAGTCTACACGAACCAGACTAACTTCTGACGCAAGAAAGGAGGGAAATTATTAACATTTCTCCGGTATAATTTCAAGATAGCCTGAAGGAACGTGGCTACACTTTGTCAACCGCCGAGTCACTTCATGTTTCTTTAGTGACGGACAACCATTAGGGAAGGAGCACCACCCAACACCAAGATGTATCAAAGTACATAATAAAGTAAGGGATGAAACGTCAGGGCGTTGAGTGTGTTCAGCTGTATAGGAGCTCTGGCTTACGAGGGACCCCGTGAGGTGCCCTGCTGCCAGTTCCATTCCTACTACTGCTACTACATGCTGCTGGGTTCGATCCTAACCTCAGCCACCCCTGCTATTTTTGGAAAGAGAAGGGCCTGTGATGCCTCGTGCTCATGTCGATTGTGGCATGTAAAGGATCCTAAGAATTCCCGATTGGGATTACCTAGCAAAATAGTCCCTCTCTCTTCTGGCGTCGGCTGGGAGCGCGGCAAACTTACAGCTATTACATGAACGCAGACACGGATTCAAATGAAAAAGCCAGAAAAGCCCACCCAAGAAAACATAAAAAACTACAGGCCGGCCGCTGCTGACGGAATGAAAAGATATAGCTCATGATGTTCGGCGTTTGGTTCGCTGGCTCATGCTGGCTCGTGAAGTGAAAAGATGGCAGACAACATAAATACAAATCAAATAATATACGTTTCGATTCGAGTCATCATGAGAATACCAGCAAACGCAACTAAAGCAACTTCTACAACTCATGTCAGACGAACGAGCCAAGTTACCACAAGAGGGACAAATTCCCACTATTAGGGAAATTGTATCAGTTTACATCTAAAAAAAATAAAAGACGTACAATTGCTTCGGCTGCAAAATGTCTTCCAGATTCATAGGATTCGACTCGTCAAGGATTTTCGCTTGGAATTCTTCGCCGCGTGACATGGAAAGACTCTCACGTCATTAACCATTTCCAGTCGACGCATTTTAAGTGAAAATTCAGAATTACTACATACTTTGAATTTATTTGCTGTATTTTTTTTAATGAATTTGTAGGTAAATAAAGGGAACTATCACCCATTGAAGTGGGGGAAAAATATGTGGGCCGTGGAAGCCCTGCGAACCACCCGCCAATTTACTAACACTATTCAATGCATTGTCGTTCAGGCGTTGCAACAGCAGTCGGCGTTTGGGGGGTGGTTGGGAGTTTATGTTGAAATAAGCTATAGCACAAGGCCCAGCTATTTCGTGCATTCCACCAGAGGGGTTTAGTAGCCTAAAGCCAATATTATAATGAACAAGAGCAAAAACACAGTTGTGAGCAATTTTAGATGGTCAATAGAAGCTTCACATTTGACAGAAAAATGGTTTTAAATTTTTTATGCTTTATCATGTAAGTTTCCAAAACATCTGTATGTTTCTCCTTTCCATAACAGTCAACAAATTAAAGCAAAAAAAATCGACACTAAGCAGATATTTTTGTTTTTGATCACAGAAATCAGTCCTATATACCCACTCTAAAGGGCAAAACGAACCTCCGTTTTGGTGGTACAGCATAATAGTAGGAACTAATAATATAATAATATAATAGTTTATTACCAAATAACGGCTTTAAGTTCACTCAGAAACTTGTGAAGAGCCGATACATATCAAATTTACAATTACTATCCATAAAATATCAATTACAATGTACACACAAAAAACAAAAAAAAAGACAAATACCTTATTACATCATATGTTAAAAGTCAATATAAAAATAAAAAAATAAAATAAAAAAAATTACAAATCGCTTCAAAAACAAAACAGAAACCACACTGGTATATATAAAAATATGGTAACTGCAAAACATTAAAAAAGAACTAAGAATACTAATAATAATAATTAAACTAGCACAACAGCTTGAATATAAAGCAAAATAATGTAACAATCATTTACCAAATTGCCATCCTTAATTTCACATACATTTAATTGTTTAAAAAATATCTTTTTATCTCTTTTCTAATTTTATTCTTACTACCAAGTTTAAGCAGGTCAATGGGTAACTTATTAAATAGAGTTGGGATTGTATATGACCTGCACTGTTTACCGTAATCGTTCATTACCTGAGGGACATTAAATCTGTAAGTGGATTTACGTAAAATTTCTGCTTTACTATCTGTCACCTTCTTAAAATCAGTTTTAAAGTAATTTTCATAAATGGTTACAAAGTCTCTAAGTTGGTTAATTTGTAGTATTTTTTGTTTATTAAAAATATTTTCTGTATTATAGTTGGTGTTATTTTTAAATAATATTTTTACAATTTTGTTTTGGACTTTTTGAAGTTTGTTAAGTTGAGTTTCTTTTGCGTGGCCATACACTTCAATACCATACCTCAATATACTCTCAATCCATGCGTAATATAAATTTCGTTTAGTTTTATTATCTAGAATATTTTTTATCCTGTAAAGACTTGGCATCATTTTACGTAATTTCATTATAATACTGTTAATCTGGTTTTTATAACTCCATTTTTCGTCAATAATTATTCCCAAGTATCTAGCCTCTTCAACTACCTCAATTTTATCACATTCTAACATGCAATTATAAGAGTTACACTGATTTTTATGAATATAAATATTTTTGTTTTGGTTAACTTTTTTGTAAGGTGAATGTACACACATAAATTGTGTTTTACTGGTATTGATAAAGACCTCATTTTCAAAACACCATTTTCCAATATTATCGAACTCATTTTGGAGATAGTTCATCATGTTTGTGTACTCATTTTCAAGTGAAATAACAATGATATCATCTGCGAACAGATAAATTTTAGTGTTTACATGTTCGGTTTCGATATCGTTAACGTAAATTAGGAATAAAAGTGGACCCATAACTGAGCCTTGAGGAATACCGTACGCTACATTTTCAAAATCGCTAATTGTATTTTCAACTTTTGTTGCTGCTTTTCTTTCACTCATATAGCTTTTTACAATATTGTAAATTTTTCCACGTAACCCCATCTTATGACATTTTTCCAATAATATGGTATGATTAATGGTATCAAACGCTTTCTGGAGGTCAATAAGAATAGCTCCAACACATTTACCCTCATTCAGTGCTTTTGCAATTTCGTCATTAATGCTTTTAAGAGCTGCACTTGTTCCGAATGATTTCCTAAACCCAAACTGATTTTTGTTTAATAAATTATTTGTATTAAAGAAATTTGTAATCTGATTTGCAATAAATTTCTCAATTATTTTGTCAATCAACGGAAGTAGAGATATTGGTCTATAATTATTTAAATCACCTGTTTTACCTTTTTTGAAAATGGGTCTCAGTATTTGTATTTTTAAATTGTCTGGCCACTCCTCAAACTCGATGATTTTATTAATCAATTTAGTAATCATAATTGCTGTATTAAATTTTGAATTTTTAAAATGTTTTAAATAAATACCATCCCACCCTGTAGCATAAGTAAGTTTCATCTCTTCAATAATGATACAGATCTCCCCAATTGTTGGGCTTCTAACTCCCATAGATTTAATAAAGTTTTTACCTTTATGTCTTAGTTTTTCTTTTTTCCAATTTTTATTTATATTCCTATTATTATTTTTAATCTTTGGTACAGTTTCTGCAAAATTTTTGTTAAATTTGTTACACAGATCTTTAAGCTTTTCACCCTGAAAAATTTTTTTATAGCTCTGATCAATGCCTGTTTTATCTTTTTTGCCAATAATCTGATTAATGTTTTTCCAAATTTTTTTTGCATCATTTTGACAGTTATTAAATTTCTTTTGATAGTATGACTGCTTTGCCCTTTTAATAAGTGCTGTAACTTCGTTTCTCTTTGTTTTATAATCTTGGAGTTTATTTTTATTCTTTGTTTTAATAAACTGGGCCCATAATTTATTTTTTAAGTTAATTTTTTCACTTATATAATCATTCATCCACGGTTTTTTAAATGAAGGTCTTTTAGCATCTACATTTTGTTTGTAGCTGTGTTTTTCATAAATTTCTTGAATAACCTCATGAATTCCGTTATAAGCGGTATTTATATCCTGTGCGTCATCAATAAATCTCCAATCCACCATTTGTAAGTTTTTACATATTTTATCGTCGTTCATCCTGATTTTTGGTTCAATATTTTCAAAAAACTTTTCTGTTTTTTTCAGCTGAATGGTCATCAAGGTAAAAAAATGGTCAGCAATTTTTTTTTCCCATGTATATCCCTTGGCAGGACCAGTTCTTGCAAAAATGTGGTCAATAGTAGAGATAGTTAAGTTTCCGTTCAGCATTTCCTGTCTAGTAGGCGAGTTTATTAACATTTCAAAACCATTAGCCGCCATTAAATTCTCGTATTTCTCAGTAATCTTTTTATCTTTGTTGCCTTTTTTTTTGAGTAAGTCAATATTAATATCACCCACAATGATAATGTTGTCATCAGGCTTTCCATCAGTATTGATAATATTTTTTAGTCCTTTAATAAATTCGTTTTTATTGCTGCTTGGTTGCCTGTACAAAGCCAAAATGTGGAAAACCTCTTCATCAATTTTAATACTAGCCCAAATACCATCATTACTGTCGCAATTTATTTTCTTGAAGTCAGCATCGATGTCACTTTTAACGAAGATTGCAAGTCCACCTCCCCTCTTAGTGGATTCTCTAGTAACAAAGTAGTTATCATAATTATCTAATTGGTATAATCTTTCTTCATATGTTTTAATATTGATTTCTGTCAGTACAATTACGTCCCATTTTATTTTAGCATCTTCTAATGTCACTAAAAACTCGTTCCAATATTTTCTAAGACTTCTGATATTAACATGTATGATTTTAAGATTTTCTGATAAAAAACCATAATCATTATTTCCGAAATTATGGTCTTCACTTAAAATTCCATTAACGTAATTACCTTTAATGAATTTTAGTGGATTAATTTAAATCGTTGTCTGTTTTCACAATAATGATTTTTCTTTCATTTTCATTTCGTCTCATTAGAATTTTACCATTTGAGAACCATACAAACTTAAAATTGTGCGTCTTGGCATAATCTTTTGATTTCCAAAACAGTTGCCTGTAATATGGTGACATATTTTCATTAATGTATAATCGCCTCCCATTCGCATTTTGCAAAACATCATCATTTGTTACAACCTTTTTTTTCTCGTTAAGCCACCTGTCTCTTACGTCTCTATGTTTGAACTGAGCAATTATTGGGTTAGGCTTATCTTTGTTCCTGTTGGGGATTCTGTGCACTTTGTCAATGTCCTCTTTGCGGAATTCGTTAATGCCAAAAGATTTGGCAATTTTAGCCATGACTTCCAGAGTATTTTCGTTGGCAACTTCCTCCAAACCGTTTATTTCAATATTTCTGTTTCGATCGTATTGTTCCTTTTCATGCTGACTCGTATTTAGTTCTTCAATTTTTTTTTCCAGTTGTTCACATTTTACGGCAACACTTTCTTTGTCTTCAAACTTCTCTTCAAGTTCACTTATTTTTCTTTGTAGTTTTTCATTTTCTTTTCTTACTTCAGTCACTTCATCACTCATTAAGTTCATTGCTGCTGTCATTGATTTCATTTCATTTTTAATGTCATCATGATCTTCCATTAACTTCGTAAGAATTTTCTCGAGTAGCAATTTGATTGCTTCGTTTTCTACCAGTGGTAACATATTTTTAATCTCTTCTCTCTCACTGTTTGCTTTCTTTTCATTTTTTTTTTCTCCTTCTTCATTGCATCCTGGTATAGAATTCCTCTTTTCCCTGGATTTTCTGCGACATTTCGCAGAATTCCAGCCAGCTTGTTTCGTTGACCCCATTTTTCTCCATGACGATGAGCTTATTTCAGCGCAATCGAAATGAATCTTCGCATTACAATCCGTGTTTCCACAAACTGCATGCCCCGTCGAGCCAAGCTTGTTTTTACAGGAAGAGCATTGCGACATCTTCGCCTACATTCACTTGAAGTGACTCACACACACACACATACACACGGCCACTACTTTCGTCCCTTGCGAACTTCCCCCTACAAAAAAATGACGGCCGCACCCCACGGTCCTCGCTCACCCCAGATCACCGCTGGAATCTCCACTATTAGCACAAAAAATTCACAGTCTTACCCGCTTCGAACGATCCTGGACAGTTAAAGTTCCAAACTCCAAGCCAATCCATGCTGCCAAATCTCTGTATCTCTCAACAACAACGATGTTCTGAGAGACGAGGTGAACGTGCGACCGCACCATTCACGACGACGGCGGCGGTGTATGAATGAACATACATATCCGTAGGGTTGATACACTCCTGATAATAGTAATTTGTTAAAAAATTTTTTAAGAACTTGCTTCCGATGTATGAAAGTAGATTTGAAGCTTATTTAAACAGAAAAATTGAGCACAAAGCAGGGGCAGCCCAGCTTTTTGCCCCCCTCCCCCCTGGGGGGGGGGGGGGGTAGCAATTGACTGTTGCATGCTAAAACTTAACAACGAACTCCGAAATTAGCCGTGAGAATTATGAGCGCAGTTTTAACAAATAACACAGGTATTGGGCTAACATGAACTGATGTGTGCTCCTTGATAACGCAATTAAAGAATTTACTATGAGTATTTAAATAAAAAGCCCATTCATTTTTCCTGGATCAAAGGCCATGCAACCAGATGGAGGCTTTGGAGCTGACGGGTGACATAAATGAAAGACCGTAGGTGTTCGACGAAGTGTCCGTGATAATATTACCGTGTATTCCATCTCTCGTTCTGGGTTGCTACCCCATGCGGCTAAATCTTTTTCCATACAATAGATAGGTACGAAAAAAAACCACTACTTATGCCACGATTAGTCCAGACATGTTGTACCTGTGCGTGTAACAGCGTTCCACGAGCGTGAAGCGGTGAGGCAAATTCCTTTCTTCAAGTCAAGGCCGACTGGGGTAGAAATTACGCGTTTCGCCTCCATACTCAATGCCAATCGCGTGCCACAAAGTTGACACCTTTTAGCTTTGTTTTGTAAAATAAGATTCTAGCGATGCTAAATCAACAGGCCTGGATCAGAGAAACGAAACGCACAGGTTCTCTTCCAGACGACCTTGTGACGAAGGATGGAATATGAAGCAATAGTTACAGCATGGACACTCCTAAGTCCTACGGACGTCTGTGTATTTGTTAACTCCTGCAAATAGGATTTGTTGACCTCAAATTAATTGTAATCGCGTGGTCAACAGAAATATATTTTGAATAAAACACGGGCATGGGGGGGGATTGAGGTTTAATGGCGCGTCGACAGCTTGGTCATTAGCGCCAACCTCAGTCACAGTGCAGTGGTCCGGGTTGCCACTGCACCACACATTACAGAGATGTTATTCAAACCCCTAATCTAAATCTTGTCATACATGTGTACCTCCTGCAAAAATTGAAAAACACCGGACAGGAGGACAGACTTATCGCCCTACTGACGCGCAATGTCATGCGGAAGATGGAAACGACGACGAACACCATCAAGATGGCGACAATCAACACGTAAGTGCCGGACCGTAAGTGGCCGTCGACACCAATAACATTCAGGACGGTCAACCCCCCACAAAACGAAACAGTGAGTAAGTCGGGTGTGACCAATGAGCAAACGGGCCAACACAACGGGCATAGGTGGAAGGTCATTAGTATGAAGGTATCGCATTTACATGTTTCCTTCAAAGAAGTGAACAAAACTTAATTCAACGACTAAGTTCTAAGAAACGCGAGAAAGTAGGTGAATCAACTTGTGTTAATAAGAGGATTAAAGGTACATTCCTCCCGGTTGGCTTGCCTGCATGATTCAGTTTTGCAACATTACTTCAGACGCATTACGTGTTGCAAAGGCATTCATTTTCCTAACTTTTCTGTCTTGAGAAACGGTTTGGCTACACTCACTCTAACCTATGAAGCTGTAGCAAAAGCTATTTTCACGCAGGATGCTCGAATATAGTGAGAAGGTACGTTTTTTAATGAGCTTATCACGTCTTTTGTTAAAAAAGCTACTCAAAAACAAAAACCACATCTTTTTTTTAAATTAAACTAAAATGTAGAACTGTACACCTCGCAAATGAACAGCCTTCTCTCCCCTTCCAATATTACAAGTTTTCGATCCTTTCGTGAGCTGGTTTCTAATCAAAATACGGTGTTGGTTTTCTTGAACACATTTCAATTCTAATGCCGCGGGCATATTTCAGTTTCGGGAAATGAATGTTTCATTGATGGCTGGCAACAAGGAAGACACCATTAGCTACTGAATTCAGTTGGTAATAGTTTGAGGGCAAAATCCAAACGTGGGAAGCCTCAATGGGAAATGGACTCGTTCGTGGGATGTGCCTGTCTCGCTGACCGCCCACTCATTCGTCGGTCTTTAACATTGAAACACCAAATCTTTGTATTAACTGATGTGTATAAAAAAGTGACCGTAAGTGCTTTTTGATGTAAGTGTCGGCCAACAAAATGTTTAATGTCGTAAACGCCTGTAATTAGTGCCCGGTATAGAGCTGTGACAATCACGGCTTATTTACTGCTGAGTTAGAATCTAGAGCCGCTTGTTGAGCTAGCTACCAGGGGCACTGGTTACACGTGGAGGTAAAAACATTAAAGTAGTGTGTCAAGCGAATACTGTGAGAGCGGATTTCTCGAAACTAATAATGCTCAATATTTGAATTTGCTGGCAGCTGCTGCAATTTTCAGCAAGTAAAATCTTTTTCGGTTGTGGAATCTTTCCGATAATATAACATAGCTTTAACATATTTTTTTAAGCGTAAGGGATTGGACAAAACAACGTATTTTTAGGCCTGAGAAATCCGCTCCCTCAGCATCGGTTTGAATGAAGACGATTTGTTTTTTACGTATATTTTCTCGGAGTGCACCTTGCAGATAGCACAACGACCTGCTCCACATGCTAATCATGCAGGTTGCACTGCACAGCTCAATGTAAATAGGTTTCTAAATTCCGCATCCTGTTACGATATGTCGCTATAAATAAGTTGTTGCTATCAACAATGCAAGTGCAACCACTCCACCGGGGATATTTCCGTTCCCCTCCCCTCTGTTGCAGCCCTCTAGTTTACGAACATTTCCTTGCATTGTCGGGTTGGTTTTCAAGCGTTGATCGTAGTGATGAAAAAATGATTAGCTGCGAGCGAGTAAAACTGAGATGCACTCAGTGCAACAAAAAAAGGGAAAGACAAGGCCCATTCAAGCAAATCCCTAAGATTTCTTCATTTTCACCAAAAAGAAAAAGGAAAGTAGTAGCTGTGGGTTTGGATAGGGCGTCGATTTTTCTAAAGTGGTGGGGGGGGGGGACATAGTAGTAGCGCCAACCAATTCCAGTAGGGAGGGGGGGAAAGAAAATGAAGATTTACTGTTAAAATATGTGCTACTTTAGCAGAAGCCCGGCGAATCCAGCTAGGGAGTCAGGGGGAGCGCTGTAAGCTCCCTCAGTGTGCTCCGGAAGCTGAAGCATTTTACGCTGTTTGAGAACCTATTTTCGGCTTTCCGAGACACGTTTGCAATGCATTGTTTAGCAAATTTCGGATGCTTTTCGTAAAAATTCTTTAGCATGAGAGGTCGTAAAAACCTAATTGTTACCAAAATTCCGTTTTTTTTAATACATTTTATTTACAAATTAAATTCCCTGATGAATTAATTTATTTTTTGTATTATTAAATTAACGCTAGCTAACACTGAACTATTGTTGCTTACTTTTCAAATGGTGGAAGATTTAGCTGACGTTCCTGAATTAACTTAGAACTGAAAAAGAGGAAAAGAGCTACTAGCAAATCAAACCGACAACTTAGTCCTCAATTTTGATTCTTTGCTCGGTTTTTATGGAGTTAATTGGTATATATTTCAACTGACGAAAACTTTGAAGGGAAGCTTAACAAGTTTTGTTCTGTACAAATTTATCTGATGTTTCGGCTATAACCATAGCAAGAACAAACTAACCGCCAGGCGACTTCAGTTGGCGTTTCGTTCACAATCAAAGTAATTTGAAATCGGACACTCTTTTATATTTCGTTTAGCTCTGTGCTCTTCCTGTTTTAACTAGTTTCGCACTAAATTACATTTTCACTACATCGGCGGAAGGTAAAAAAAGCCTCACAAGCACTACATACCGAGTAGGGTTACGCAAACTCAGTCGGAAAGCACTTCGAATTAATAGACAGTAAATAAAGTTTAGATGTATAAAGCGACTAACAATGAAATTTATATGCTTCAATTGTTTGTGTGATTTTTTTTTACCATAAAATTGTGTTACTTTAAATTAAAATTTCTTAGAATTAAAAATACCTGTTTTGCTACAGCGGAGTGATATGTTTACATCCTCCATTTCCCGTTAATCCGTCATCTTTGTGACTTGGCCTTGCAACTTAAGTTCTTAACTTCTTAATTTCATTACTCCCCTGTATTAGGAACTGATGACTCATAATATTTGATGACCTGATTCGTGCAATTGGGGAAAACGAAAGTTCATTTTCTTGTTTCAAACTCAACAGCTTTGCAGCCTATTTAGTGG
>JAHWFP010070598.1:0-25527 GCA_023313725.1 Lithobius niger
TTTTTTTTTCTGAATTGTTGAAGTTTTGTACGAGCGGCGATTAACTTTGTGCACTATTCATGCAACCTATATAATTCAAGTCTACATCACAAAATGAAACCTTGATTGCAATAATTCTGTCAGCAACTAATTAAGCAATGCTTTAAGCAATGCATTAAGCAATGCAATGTCTTGTGGTAGTAAGTAATAGTGTCAATTTTTTTTTTTTTGATTGGTTTGTTATTCTTGTTTCATCAGTCTAATAATTTAACTGTAAATAACAATGCCGTAACCCCCCCCCCCAAAAAAAAAAAACATCAGGTGGGAGAAAGGGACAATCCTACAATAAAAGAATTCAGCTCAGCGCTGATAGAGGCTGAAAATTAATGCTGCCACACTAACGTAGTGCTAGACACATATGTTTTAAAGGTTCAGCTTAAAATTTTGTTTGTGTAGTGTGACAGATTCATGCGAAAATAATTGTTCCAAAAATATGTATTTTAATATGTAGCATACTTGGCATTAATATCACTACAGTTAGTTTCTTTATCCAACTTAAAAAAAGAACCTTTGCTATATTCAAAGAAAGAAAGCTCGTTTTTTAAATTTAATTCTTGAACTGATTGAAAATATTTTTCACTCGTTATCTTAACCCGAGCATTTGCCATAAATCCCCGAGTTAATGCCGTCTGGGTATTTGTGAATTTTGGGGGATTACGCTGACATAGTTCTTAAAAAGACTGCGAGAAATTGAGCTTCACAGTTAAAGAGGGCGTTATGGGTTTTACTTTTTTGTATTCAAAGAAGTAAATACCAACTTAATAGTAGGGATGGGTCAGTATCGGTAACCGAAACCGATTCGGATTTTGTGTCGGTTTTTCGTACGATGTTCGAAAAATAAAAGATGATTTGTTGTTTTGAATTTTTTAATTAATTATCATTTTCTACGTATAATTCACAGCAAGCTCTTAGTAATTTAAAAAGAAAATAGTAGAGGAAAATAATATCATGGTCTACGATGCTGTCGAAACTGAAAGCAGGAGCGGGTCAGAAGCTACTACTACTACTGTTACAAGAGAAAACTAGAAATATCTGATTGGGGTGGAGGGTGGCGAAAACCGGTATCGAAACCGAAGTCAACAAAAGTGAAACCGACCCATCCCTACTTAATTGGTACTTCCAGTTACCGATCCGACTCAACGCAAGGTTGACTAGAACAAATGGACAAGAGACCGTGGGAGGACCTAGGCAAAAATTGAAAAAAAAAAAAAAAATATGCATGAGCATGGGTGTTAACTTGGTGATTTGGGGTATTTATTTATTTGTGTATGGTAAAAAAGAAACCTCTCTGCTGCGAGTGTTGATCTGATTTAAGCCACTGGATAACGTTTACTAGCTCGGAGGTAATTTTTTTCCGCCAAATTTTATTTGCATTTATTATTTTTATTGCTATTGTTTTAACTTTTGTTACCTTCTTCTGCCGACACGGACAGCTTTTCCCTAGTGCACGAAAGCAGTGTTGCAGTTGACAAGAAAACGCAAATTATCTTGAAATTCGACTACTGTATTGAATTGTTTGCAAACATAAGGTAAAAATGTTATACGTGAAAAGTTCCTACAGCAAACATCGTGATGGGTATTTTTTAAAAGATTTTAATCTCATAATTGTATTGTTATTTATTTTACTGGTTGTTGGATAGCTTATATTGTTAAAAATATACTGCTTTTGTTTTGAGATGTTTTTCTCAGAAGCAGATCTTTTAGAGGGGATTATACATTTTATACTTAAATACAAAAGAGATTAAAAACTGTTGGTAGGTTTTTTTAAGAAATAAAAGGGTAACTACTGTGTTTGTCTCACACTCTTTGTCTTAGCTTTAAGCCAGTTAACTCGCCTCGAATGGGCATAACCAAAATCCTTGGGGAGAAGAAGAAAAATAAATACCTGCTTAAGGAAACTACATCAAGAATCGAAGTCCAACCAGGAGACAACACGGTTCCAAGTCCTAGAAAAATATGATAACCTCCTAGTGGCTCTAAAAATTATTGGCAGAATTGTTAAAATTATTAACACTTGACAACATGACCACAAATTCTGGCTAAAGTCTTCCAGGTGGAAATTACTGGAAATTAAACGAAAAAATTTGTCGTTTCCACTCATGAGAATGATAAGTGTTGCAGTTTCTTGGAGTGACCCCTTTTATCCGTAACAATACGTAGTTTAATTCTTGTTTCAAGTACTCTCCTCCAAAACCCATGCAAAAATATCTTGAAAACTCCAGGTCTTGAGGATCCCCACCACAGAGGTGGAATCGTAAGGTTACGATGTCATTGTTCATACGACAGTCCAACAACTAAAATTCTTTGTGATAACATCGTTGAATCCTTTCCAGTGCGTAAAAGGTGCTTAATGCGATGCAGCCGCCGTAGATCGATTGCATATTCCAGGATGAGACGCAGCAAAGCCATAAGAAGGTTGAGGAAGACCCTCTGCTACCTCGAAGAAATTGTCTTAGCAATGATAGTAGATACCGTATTTCCTTTGACAATAGCGTATTGGTTTGTACTTTTATACGAGACTGCAAGACTTTTTTTTTAAATTTAATTTAATTTTGTTGAACCCAAGTCATATGTTAGCTAATTCTGTAACAGTTGTACTGGCTCAATTTCGTATTTAACTCTGATAGTCTTAGAAGGTTCAAGTCTCATAGTCTCAGAGTAAGTCCTGTCATGGGATGAACAAAACCATGGATTCATAGTCTCGTATTCTCTTATAGTCTCAGAAGGTCTAAGTCTCATAGTCTCAGAAAGTAAGTCCTGTCATGGGATGAACAAAACCATGGGTTCGTACTGGGAAATCTCCGATCATGGAGGGTTCCCACTACCATGGAGAATCTGGAAAGCTCGGGGAACTTAAACTACAGTAGGACCTCGATTTTCAGAACACCTGGGTTACCCAAACGCCCACTCTCAAGAAAATTCGGTTTTCAGAGAAGAATGAGAAATCATGCTTGTTCCACATCTGTTTCTGGAAGAAATTTTATCCATAATCATCTTGTAATCCTGTCGCTGATTAAAGCACACACAATTCTTCTCAAGTAAAACTCATTTCTTTGATTTGTGTGTAAATCTGATTACCAAACCCCTCGATCTCTGTTCTGGTAAATGATGTTCGAAACTGGAAATTTTCAAGATTTTTCACACACAAAAATCTAGAAAATTAGGAGTGGGGAAACAAAGATTGTAAAGTTAGGGTTTCCTAACTACAAGATAATCGTATTTTCATTAGACATTTGAGATGAGTGATTTAGCATGTTTCCCTTAACGAGAGTAGTGTCAAGCAGTGCAATGTTTTTCGTAATGCTGGCAGCTAGCTGGTGTATTCATGGTGTACATGGGGTGTAAAAATGTTACTAGTACTATAATTTTATACTGACACCTACAAATTCATTAAGTGTGGCTAACAATTGCACTGTGTGTCGAAATTCAATAAACAAGTAAAACATACGAAAGAAATTGCTGGAAATAGCCTGGCCATTATGTCAACTACTCTGGAAAACATGGAAAAAATCTGGGAAACTTATTTCAGTATAATGATGGGACAGTAATGAGGAACAACGAAAGGCTGGAAGCATTTTGATAGGTGGCTGTGAAGGAAAATGTTGAAAAACAAATGGACGGGTAAAATTAAAATTCGTTTTACAGAAGAAAGAAGTTCAAAAATACACTGATGAAAATTCGGTGGAAAGGGATTTAGTGAAACGGGTATGCATACCTTAATAACTCTGATAACTTAAATAAATTTAGCGATTTGGGGATCTGTCTCACTGCTAATCTTAAACCATCACTACACTGCAGCATAATTGCTGCAAAGGCTTTTCAGAGACTTGCTGTTGTAAATTGTTGCTTCACCTCGGGGATTTCACGGATTAGGGTTTGGGCGTTTCGAGTTTTTGTGCGGCCCTTCTTGGAGTAAGCTAGTCAGGTGTGGTCCCCATTCCTCCTTGGTAACTTTGACACGATTGAGTGGGTACAGCAGGAGGTTACAAAGGGTTTGCCTGGCTTACGGGTCTTGGAATACAGTGAGAGACTTTACATGGTTGGGCTGGAGTCCTTGGAATTGCGCAGGTTGCGTGCTGATTTACATCTTACTTTTAAGATTGTTAAAGGGTTTTTGTTTGACACCACACCGTATAAGGCCACTAGAGGCAATTATGTAAAGCTGGCTGTTCAGCCTGGGAGATTGAGTGCAGGTAGAGTTTCTTTACTGTAAGGGTAATCACTGTTTGGAATTCCTTAAGGGACGATACGGTTGAGGCATGCTCTCCGGCGCAGTTAAAAACCTTATTGGGTAGTGCTGACCTTTCCCGATTTCTCAAAAGACTGGAATTCTGTCCTCACAGGTCATTAAACTCATCGAAACGACTGGGACAAGTGTAAGTGGCACGCCCTTCTTGATCCAACCACACTCGTAGTTACACTAAACTATTATTATTAAATACAGGGTGCACCCAGTTTGGATTATTGCCCGTGTTCAGTCCTGAACGCCTGAATACTTCACTCCTGACTTACTCTTTTCTAGTCCTTAAGGCACCTCATCGGTAATGTAAGTCTCGTAGCGTACATTACAAACTGATGTTTTTAACGTATTTGACCCCTTGCATGCCTGGATGTATTTCTTAAGTTGCGTCATATTAGGTTTGTTAATATGGACTCGTGATTGGTTTAGGAAACCAAAAATATGAAGGTTCCAAGAAACGCATTTGGCACGGAGAAATTTTATAAAACGTAGGTTTCAAAAATATTAGGGTTGAGACAAGTTTTGTTTATTAAGTGTTGAACATATTTATTCGAGTTCGTTTTCCGTAATATGACCTATGGGAAGCCAAATACTACTAAAATATTTGTTTAATTTCTCCAATGGAAACGGGGTTTAATTTTTCTTATGGAAATGTTACACGGCTAGGAGCATGGAATTTTGAAATAACTTCTTTTTTATTGTGGTTTGCAGAACAAAGTTTCCTTTCGGTAAGTGTTGGCAGAGCGTGTGTTTCAGACTTAGTTGGTTTCTGCTGACCAGATTCAGGTGTGTAAGACCTTGTGAAGAGGTTCATCTTAAATTTTCTGCTTACATTCTGTTCCCGACTTGTGGGTATACGTTCATAAATCATTAAAACTGGCCAAGGTGTTCCAGAGATTATTACTCACATGTATGAAGATCATAAATTATTAAAGCGACGTACTCATTCTTCGGGAAATTTACATACAACTTAATTTACAACTAAAATAATTTTTCATGTAAATCGACACCTATACAATACTTGTCACCTGCATATACATGTCATGTAAGTCGACACCTATAAGCAATCACTCACTTACGACCTGACCACTGATGGACAAATTCAATCAATATGGTCAACCTGGTGCTCCAAAACATGACAGATGACGTCAGGCATGTCAACAATTGTTTCAATGCTTGACAATTTAGCTCAACGTGTGCACGGATAAAAAAAAAACTTTTCAACTTCCATCAATAACGTTTAACCATCAAATGTTAATGGTCACTGTCTACTATGGAGCATAAAACAATATACTAATAAAATGAGCTTAAAAATGTGTTCATGACTAACGGCTGAAGGCGTAGTTTTATTTTCAAACATTGTAACTGTTTGGGTGAAAGCTTGTGTTATTATCAAAATGGTGGGTTTGGATAAGTTGCAACAGCAGTCACCAGGCAAGTTGAAAGCGTTTAAATATGGGATGGATTATATTAATGTAAAATTTAGACAAGTTTTAATCTAAATGCGTATCAAACATCCTTCTTCGGTGAAACTTCGATTTCTATCCTGAAAAGTTGATACAACTTTTCATTCCACTGATGATATTGTGGAGGTGTTGACGACGGAAATGAGTAACATACAACTTGTACGCTATGCGCTGGATAACAACGTTCTTCTGTTTTATCAACATATGCAGTTCAGTAGCTGGAATATGAACTTGTAGGAATACATTACAATGTTGTACAATGACTAGCTAACGTTTTATATTTTATGTTTCATCATGCCCCCCCCCCCCCCACCAATCTTCAACTTGCCCCGGGGTCGGGATAACTTGAAACATATGACTAGGGTAAGAATAATAAGGTTTTCAGCATGTATACATTGTACCTTTACAATAATAGCTATTTCGTAAGCATGCGTTTAGACTTGAGATAGAACATGACATAGCGTCATTACCCCATCCCCACATGATCAGAAGTAATATCATGTGACTCCATCTGCAACCGGAAGTGATTTTTTTTTGAGTTTGGATACGCTTTTTAACAGAAAAAAAATGATATTGAAACAAATATTTTAACTATTCCTGTTCTTCCGTGCAACAACCGTATATGGGTTTTATTGCTTCATGTATTTTTATTGGAATAAAGCAAAACGGTTTATCTAATACTGTGCACAGTTAATGGCACCACCATTAAAGTGATTTTACACTAAATTCATACTTACACACCTTATTTATTCACATACATTTTCAATTTTTTAAGCCTCACTAATAAGTGAAAAAAAATGTTATAAGTTTGATTTAAATTCGGTGTTCTTCTGGTTAATGTCTAGGCCAAAATTATGAAACTGCATTATGCCCACCATTTTGTCAGTGCCGTAGAAAGGTGTTTGAGTGCCTGGGGCCAGTAGCTCATTGAGTGCCGGCTTTATCGCTATTAAGCAGCACATTGCAGTCTTCCCCTCCCCTTCCCGCACGCCTCTTTCCAAATCTTCCCAAAAATGAACCCATCACGGTATCACAGAGATAATGCAAACACAATGAAAACACGAATCCGACACGTGATGGGGTTAGGAGGCGTGAGACAAAAATATTGTCTACATTTGAAGGATTAGTTTACGATAGAGGTGCCCTCTGGTTGACAAGAAAACTACAATATGAACATGAATTTGGCAAAAAAATATATATTAATTTTCGACCCGGGATTTTGGTTTGTTCACAATAAAAATGTTAAAACATTAAAGAGGTGGGAGCTGCCCCAAGTGGACTTCACACAGCCGCCATTTTGGATGTTTTCCAATATGACGTCTGAGTGAAGTCCACAATTTGTGGCGTCTTTCCACTTTAGTGTTTTAACATATTTATTGTGAACAAACCAAAATTCCGGGCCGAAAATTAAGTATTTGTTGCCAAATTCATGTTCTTGTGAGTTTTCTTGCCATCGAGAGGGTAGCACCGTCATAAACTGCTTCTTAAACTCATCAATTACTTTTTCAAGACCAATTGTATTTAGGCTAGGCTTCGCTTTTGGAGGGGGGCAACATTTTCGGCACCCTTTCTCCTTCCGGTTCCCCGGGGCGGGCGCCCCCCGTCGCCCCCCCCCCCCCTCTTGCTCTAGCACTGCATTTTGTGACTAAAATTCTATTTGTAGTAAGATAAAAAATAACTCCAATAAACAATGTTAAAAATTACAAAGAAAACGGGAAATAAGAATCGTGACGTTCTATCAAGGATGGTTCCATCCTTTTCCTGATGTTTCATGGTTTCGAAGATTCGATATTGGCTTCCTACTTTCTCTTTCCTTAACTGGATTGGTTGAACCTGCAGTAAAGAAAAAAAAACTAGGTCACACAATTTGCTACACAATTGTTTGTTAAGTTAATGGTTAAATAATGTGAAATGCACTGGTATATATATTGCAATAGGCATTTTTAAATATGTTTAAATACAAAATGCACAATTCAAAGCTAATATACAACACAGCATTTAACTCAATATTAAAACGTAGGGAATACAAAACATTACACGTAGGCCTACTTACAATCCGTATGTTTTTAAAATATATTTTTCAAGGGACAGAGATTCGACTCCAAAACTGAAAAAATTACATCTGAAAAATGTACAATTGTTTAAACTGAATTTTAGTTCACACAGTTGCTTTACAATGATATTTTGATGGTATCAAAAATTGAAATTACAAACTGAAAAAACCTAATAGTTTCTTAATATCTATATATTTATTTCTCTTTGTGAGGTCATGCGGATGCGGCGGGGATTCAGTTGGTTTCTGAGTGCCTACTGTCATCTAGTGGCGATATTGGTTGGTTGTTTGTGTCGGTTCAGGTTTCTACTGCAGTACCGGCCAGATCTCGGATAAACGATAGCATACGTGACTGGGTTGGACAATATGGCCGCCGAAAGTGCCGCTGATGCGATTGATTTGTCTTGTTGCTGCTTTCTGTCAACCGACAGTGAGACCTTCAGTACAAAAGTATGCTGCCACTCTTCTTTGAAACACTTTGTGGATAAAAGAACATATCACTATTTTCTGAAGAGTTATGTGCAGTCGAGATATTTAATACCTTTGTGGCAAAAGGCTGTATGGAACTTTATTTATTTGTATATGTGTAACCCAGTTTGCGAGTGATTACTGGGACTAAGTTGGTGAATTACTAAGCTTTTTGTCAGTACCGTTATTTGATGATGGCACTCACCGTACAAAAAGCAATTATGACCACTAACATAATTATGAACATGTAAAAGATGTAACTGTAAGGAACGTTTGTTCCTTTTAGGTCTTACTAAAAACTATTTGTGCATTTATAGCCCATACTTACCTTATTGCAAAATATGAAGAACAAGCTCCAAACACCTAGTTTGTGAATGTATAGGGAATGGAAGGTGATCCATTTGTTCCTATGTGTCTTGGGAGGGGCAAATTAGTTCTAAAGACACAACATTGTTCAGAAGTGTCAAATCATAGACCATAACCCCCATTGGTAGTGTATTTCTATTGTGTCATGTGCTAAGTGTATCTAAAAAAGTGTCATATTATAAATAACTAGGGGAAGCCCATGCTATGCACGGGGCCGGTCATGAATTAAGTTTACGGACACATTTCCCGGGACATTTTTCCGGCACCCTTCCCGACGACTGGTCAGATTGATCGACCACTCATGCCTGCTTCCTGGTAGCGTGGGAGAGTGTATTTTCAATGCGGGCGCGAGGAGGAGAGAAGTGGTTTTCCTTTTAGCCGGCCTCCGAGATTATTATAAAGATACTGTTCTCGTCTTTTATTTCCTTGAAACACAGACCCAGTATACTTAGAAAATTAACACTACCATAAAAACTAAGTTTATGCAAAGACACTGGCGTTAAAGGTTTAAAAAAATGCTAAGTACAAAATCGTGATCTATTGAGTAAAATTTTACATCCAATGGACACCAGTCGATTTTTTTTTGCGTTTAGTAGTGTAAAATAGGGCCAAGAATTAAGATGCAAAGTAAATATTTCCAAAATTGCCTTTCAATAAGCAAACAACCCTTATTAACGGCATGCAGTTTGAAAGATTGTGTTGATTTCAGAACCAGTTGAGGTTGTATTGATTTTGTTGCATCTGGTTGTTCATTTAAAAATTAAATATTTACTAAGACATTTACAATTTTAATGTAGTAAACCTAGGAATTTCGACTTATTCAAAACAGTGCTTGTTTACGCACCTGGCTGGAAGCCGTGATTTTAGGTTTCTGGGTAGCTGCAATTTGGTTTCTATTACTCTTCCTAAACAGATAATTGGATACTGCAAATTCCAACAGGGACACAGAAACCATGGAGATGCACGTGAACATCCAAACATCAATGGCTTTGACGTAAGAGACGGGTGGCAAATTGGCTTGAGCTTGGTCGAGGCGAGTAGCCAAAGTGAGGAGGGATGTAAGACCAAGAGCAATTCGAGCAGGTACAGCATCAACGGGTATCCAGAATGATATCCATGACAGAATGACAATGAAACAGGAAGGAGAATACAACGTCATAAAATGGTAGGCGATCCGGCGAATAAACTTGATTCGAAGATCCATACAAGGTACACCTGAATAGAAAATAAATAGGAACATGAATAATGGAAATGTTAATAGGGCTTGTGTAATACCAGGAACAAATGAACCAGGTAGCAACCTACAACAGTCTGGCGTGCGCGGGCAAACGCGTGGGGATGCAGGCACTGTGGGAGACTTTTACGCCAAAGAAGGGCCGCCCCTCGCCCACATAGTGGGCTCGTTTCATTGGCTCCTGGTAATAACCCTAACATGTGCGGAGAGTATGCACAAGAACAGACTGCACCGACTGCATCCAAACCCACGGAGTAGTTCACCAGCAAAAGTTTCGCTGTAGTTTTGCTAAAACACAAAAATCTCTGAGAATGTGCACTGTAAAACCCTAAAAACTAACCAACATTTAAAACAAGTGCACTAATTCCACATGAAATGACGTGCAGCACATAAATGCGATACACTTTTGTGAATTTGGTGAACCTTAAATTCGCAAAGGGTTATCATATGCATGCTTGACTTCATCCCAAATGGATTGTATGTTTGTGCTGGACTTTGATCCGAATGGACTGGGTAAGTTTGTCCACTTAATGTTGGTTCGTTGTTAGGATTTGATTTAATCATGCATGCTCATACTTAGGTTTTTGTGTTTTAGCATTGAGTAATCTTGCAAAAGAAAGCGAATATTTTGCTGGGTGACTGTTGTGTGGGTTTGGATACAATCGGCACTTTCTGTTCTTCTAGTATAGTCTGTTTTGCTCGAAATCTGCAATACTGGCCACTGAAATCTGAATGCATCGTTACCACTCAAGCATCAGTGTTGTCTGTAGTCGAGTCCTCAGCATTGTTGCATTGCACATTGCCTTATTCGAACCAGGGGAGAGAACTGCGTGAATAATAATTACATCACAATGTTGCGTTCAAATTTCAATGTCTAGCACTTTACGTAATACAGGTTATTGCTAGAGGTTTAATCAGTGCTTAATTTCTAATTAGTAAAGTACCGGAACTGTCACTTGTTTGCAGAGAAAGAGGCATTTACATCCCCTTCCCAATCACGGACAGGGAGTCTGGGGGAGCGCTGTGAGCTCCCCCAGCAGGGCCCCAGAAGCTTTAACGTTTTTACCTATTTCAACACCTATTCTGGCTTCAGGGAGGTACCTTTTTTGAAGATTTTCAAGCTCATACAATATGTTGTTTTGCTTCACTTCTTGCTATTTTGATTTATTTTTGGAGAACAAAATAATGTCCACACTTGCCCCTCCCCCAGTTGCACGATGGAGTGACTCCCCTCCCCCACCTTCCCCAATAAAAAAATTCAAGAATTATAAAACAGTGTTTTATCAACTGTTTTTCCTAATTCAGCACCACCAGCTCCAACGCGATCGCTATACGCTGCAGAAGCGCAAGAGACGTGAGACGAGCAAGAAAAAACTGGGACAAGCGGATCGCAGTCACAGAAAAACTTCACCCATTCTGCGTAAACAACAACATTTAGCTTTGTTACGATGGTTGAGGTTGAATTAAATCAAATTCACTAAACGGATGGTGATTATAGGTTGGTTTTAGGATGGATTGCTTTTAATTTGAAAGTGCGAAAATTTCAGAAAGATGAGACTTTTCTGTACAGGTGAAATGTTGCCATTAAAAGAACCGGAACGCCGTTCCGGCCCAAATTAAGCCCTGGGTTTAATGAATAATACTCATTACAACACGTCTAGGTACAGGACAACTGATAAAATATGGCAGTCCAGTTTTATAATCATTCGTTGTGATGGAAAATTCGGCCCTCCTACTTTCAAAATGAAAAAAATCCTGGGTTGGATTTTCGGTTTCGGTTGCTACACGAGAAGATTACGCATGGGTCATAGGTTTTATCACCCTCTGTTCTATATTTACTTCCTCTAAGCCATCTCATTGGATAAAAAAAAATAAAAGTAGATTACAGCCCAATTTACCTAATGCCACATTAGTTGATTGGCTATGCTGAATAAAAATAAGGTTTGCTGGCAGTCGAGATTGCTTAGGGCTCGAAAACGTTAGGCGACCTGGCCGTGCTACAGCCACTGAGAACGCTTACCGTTTATGTAAATCCACGCACTAATCATTTTCATTGGCTGCAGACAACCAAGCCGCCTAGTGCGTTCGAGCCCTTAGTAAGGCTAAGCAAAATTTCTGTGTAAGATTTTCAGTTTTTTCTGAAGGAAGTGCCTGCAGTCAACATCAGTCTGCAGCCTGGTTAATTATTTATTTGCGCATTCTTATCTGACAGCACTGATAAACCACGGCATGCGGAAAATAAATCATAGGAAATAAATTGCAGAAAAATGTCACAAGTTTACCTAGGAAAAAATTGACAAGGAAAATTTTACAAAAAGAATACGATGCATAATTTTAGTGGTGTTCGTATATTCCAACATACGTGTAGATCGCTTTGGTGAGCTATTGGTTTTTCCCTGCGTGGAGGCCCGTGGGGTATCACAGACCATCGCTGTGCCCTTTCATGGCCAATAGCAGGTAATTCAGTCTACGTTTGTTTTTCCAACACTCCATGCAGTAGCCGTGGGGCCAGGCCAAGAGAGGGACAGTTTTTTTCTAGTTAATTCCAATAGGACATTCCTAGGCTCTTTTATGTGCCACAGTTAACATCAGCACGAGGCATCACAGGGCGCTTCTCTTCCAGAAAGTGCCAGTGGTGGCTGAGGTCAGGCTCTGATCCGGAACCTCTGGCTGCGAGATAAGCATGTTACCATCAGTTCTAATCAAGACCTTACTCCTGTAAGGTCCACGCTTTGGAGGTTTGATGCACTCCTAGCCATAGCTGTGTTGCCAGAAGGATAGAAAGACAATTTTGCTAGTTAATTCCAGTAGGACATTCCATAGGCTCTTTTACGTGCCACAGCCAACATCAGCACGAGGCATCACAAAGCGCTTCTCTTCCAGAAAGTGCCACTGATGGCTGAGGTCAGGCTCTGATCCGGAACCTCTGGCTGTGAGATAGATAAGTGAACCATCAGTTCTAATCAAGACCTTGCTCCTGTAAGGTCTACACTTTGGAAGTTTGATGCACTCCCAGCCATAGCCGTATTGCCAGAAAGAGAGCAGGACAATTTTGCTAGTAAATTCTATTAGGAAATTCCTAGCCTCTTTCACATGCCATAATCGACATCACCTCATCACATCACAGAGTCCTTATCTTCCAAAAAATGCTTAGGTGGCTGACGTACAGGTCGAACCTGGGACATCTGGTAGATAGTCATGCTAACCATCACGCCATGGGGAATGCTATGGAGAATACTATGGGGAATGCTATCTACAGCAACCTGTTTTCAATCGACTGTTATCTGCACGTGTGTGGGTCTGTTATAGGTAAATACATTGGGCCATTTGCAAAGTATCAATGGCTATTTAAACTGGTGGTTAACAGGTTGAATTTCTAGAACATGTCACCAATCAAGAGATCCTTAATAACGATCATCTGAATGGATGTGATGTTTTCCTCCCTGATAGGAGCCCTATTCATCGTGTTCTAAAGTAGCCAGCAAAAGGAGCCAACTTCAAACCCCACACAAGATGTTTGGGAAATGATAAAGAGGAAAGTTGGAGATGATCTCCTTGATGTGAGTACATGGGATGGTTTCAACGCCAGATAAAATGTCCTTCTTACTCGTCTTTTTGTATAGTTACCACTGAATCTAATAGTGACATCATGTGCACCTCTCACGCTAAAATCATGCATTTCATCGGTTGCCCCAAACCGACATCTCGAAAGAAAATTTCACATAATCCAGGCTCTGCCAATCAATCTAATGCATTACATTCCCAACAGCAATGCTAAGAAAATTCTTCCAAGTCACCAATGTCTCTGCACAGTGAAAATATTACAAATAGAAAGAAAAATCCACACAGCAAGGCCAAAACTGAAGAAAACCCATTCAAGACAATTGAAAAACTATTCACAAATGATAGCATCAGTGTTACCAGTGATTACAGCAGCCAAAACAACTTGCTACTGGAGGAGGATTTCTGCGCTCTAAATTCCCTGCCCACCGCTACGTAGTCCATCTACACTTTTGTGCACTGCCTCTCCTGCTTTTACTTCAATGCGGTGGGCCTACTAAATAAATTCGTTGATCTTCAACCTGCCATCTCATCTTACTTACCAGATGTAATCCGGAGTTTCAGAATCTCACCTATCTGCTGTAATCGTAAACTCTGCAATAAACACAGTTATGTCTGCAGGCCGACATCAACTTGTTCGCAGACACTGCCGAGACTGGCAATTGTGGTAGTAGGGATAATAATTATCATTTTTGGCAGGAATGTTGGGTTTCGATTAACAAATATTGCATATATTTAAAATCTGGAAAAATTACTCGTTAAAATTGGTCACATTCTAGAATTGCTCACATTCTATTATTAGACTGAATGAACTCACCTAATATTTTAGTCTATGTTCCTTGTAAGCTTAAAAACCAATGTTTGAAAATCTGTTTTGAGTAGGTGAATAATGGGGAAGGAGCTACGTATTTTAGGACAAGCATGTAATAACTGGGACATTACAGAAAGCGAGCCACAATAATGAATTTAGCTAACATCAGCCTTAAAAGAAGATGTAAATAAAAACAAGCTGACAACACACGGCAAATGCAAAACAATTTAGGAGCAGTAACCCTGATTCATTTTGGTAATCTACTCACTGGCACCACTGGCCTCAGTTACGACACACTTGCCCTTTTCGATCGATGGAATAAAGAACTCTGACAGAGTTATTGCACCGCTAGGCTGGATGTACTTTTCAGGTTTGCTGTGACCCAGTGCCATCACTTCTGTTCCATGCTCATCTGAAAGAAAATTCAGAGACGGTTCAAAATCCTGACACGGTGGGAAGCCCTAAACGTCGAAAACAAAACTGACGTCACCATTTAAGTCAAGCATGCTCTTTGCACGGAAACGGCCAGACAGTGCATATACGAAATTTTTATAATAAGACTAAACGAAATCCGAATACATTTGCAGTCTAGGCCTTGTCAAAAAAACACATCACTACTAGTACACAGTGCAGGATGTCAAATAGCAAATGAGCTCCAATATGAATGCGGATTTCAATCCAGTCTTGTTGGCGAATCATGAATTTTAATATTAACATTGTTATTAATGGCATTATTAATGTACCTGAATTCAGCACGTTGTGATTTCGCACAGATGTGGGGCATCCAGCTTCGTAATACTGAAGGATGGGAGTGGTTCATCAAAATCGCAATAGGTAGGTGAAAATTATAAGACCAATGAACAGTTTTAAAGAATTCCGCATACAAACTGTAGAAGATGGGCTATTGAAGCCCTGCTGTACATAGTACTGACGCAGTTTTGACATGGTCTTGGCTGAAAATGTAACTTGTTGATGCTTTAAATTGTTCTGAAGAAAATACTGCCATTTTTTTCCCCTTTTGCAGCATCGCAATAAAAATTTGTGCATTATAATATGTCTGTTGGCTTAATTTTAAATATAAATCACATCGCACTTTCCCAATTCCATTATGTGTATTGTTTAATAGGTTAGTTTTCAGTGGCTGTCTACCTTAAAGAATTTCCTTTTCCTTTTGTTTGGGTTAAAAATAAATATTTATACAGACCGTGTAAGTGTGCAGTCTGATGAATGGCCCATATTTACAACAGCACGATTAACCTAAACCATGTGCAATGGCTGTTTGCCGTGACGTCACCATGAGTTAGCCAATGACGAACGAGAACAACGGCTGTTTGGCCGTCTGATTGGACTAGCCCACTCACGTGACATGCACGTCACAGCAAACAGCCACGGCGCATGGTATAATTAAATTAACCAGTGAGCAGTACAATAACAATATAGTTACCAATATACTTAGTGCATACAGTTCTTACTTGCATACAGTTGTATTGCACAGTTCTGAATGTCCATGGGATAAGCTCGAAGGTTAATTGAACAACTAAATCGTGTCAGGATGCTATTCAGAAGAAATTATGCGGTCAGGTCTAGGTTAGAAAAAAATCTATTTTGAAGTTACACACATAAAAAATGCAACATATACTTTTATGGCTTAGAATGCTTTTTAGTTCAGCAGAAAAAGGCGAATCCCCAATGAAATAATTCAGTTTCCCAGCCGTTCAAGAGAGGTGGAAGCAATGTAATTTCATACAAAAGATCCAATAGATTTTAAATAATTTGGTAATGGTACCGAACGTCTTTGCCAGAGCAGAATATGATGAAGGCCTGTCAAATTTCACATTTACAGGAAAGCCTGGAAAGGGTACAGTAACACAAACTCTATGCTCGATATCTCCATTTCTTAATTTCTGCGTGCCACTACACGATCCCTACAAAAAAATATCGCAAACCTACTTACGATTTGAGCCTCAAAATAAAAGACGCATAAACAAGTATACATCAAACAAATACACAAAACCACGCACTTAATTTACAAAAAGAAAATCAAAAATATAAATACGAATGCTTTATATTAATGGGGAGGTGGGTGCTAAAATCTGCTAGAAATTATTTATTTTTTCGAACATTAGAGAACCCCAGGGTAAGCATCAAGGATCCCCTCGAATCTCTGAGTTACAGGCAAAGGAGCACGATATCTCCAACACTGTAATGACACTCTAACTTTCTGTTATCATCCTACGTATTAGAGGATGGTGTCCTCGATTAAGTGATACTAATATTAATATACATTAATAGTAATTATTACTAAGGTTAGTATTAATGTTAGTAGCTAAAATTTCTGCGAACATTAGACTTTGATCATTCTCCTCATAAACAAGCGTGATTTGAACTGGTTTAGGATGGAGCAATCCCAGGAAATTGTATTTGGAAATCTCTAATCATCACAGGGGATCGAGATAAAGTCCAGATAAAGTCTAGCCTTAGTGTGACAGATTACCAGGGCTCTTATTGCCAGTGAAGGATCCTGGCAGTCTGTCACACTACCCTGGCAGTCACTGACTGGCAGGGTCTTTGAATGAGTCCCCTTTCCATCCAATGACCAGAGTTATTTAAGAAACTTGGCAAAGATCTGCCACTAACCATCCATGACGACAGCATACAGTCTGAATACTCTGTGTACTGACAGTGAATCTCACTGTGTTCCAGCTCAAACTTTACATGACTTGTGTACTGACAATACACAATTTGTGTACTTTTTAACACAAAGTGCACATTTCGTGTGGAGGTTGAGCCGGTGCACAGTGATGTGTACTGTCAGTTCATAGGGTCTTTAGGAAGTAAAAAAATAAAGTAAACATGAAACTAAGTTGTACAAGAAAGTAAATATTTTCTTTCTGGATTATCATGTGTAAAGCTTAATTTTTAAAAAAAGCAGAAGCCTACCTAAAGTGTGCGCGGCCTATCTTGAATTCGCTGCAGAACGAAGACAGATAATCGATTGTACGTTTTTGGTAGCAGAGTGCCTTGTTGATATCCAAAATGGTTACAAAAACAATGGCAGCAGTCGATTAAAGCCGCCCCCTCCAGGAAGATGTAGCCGGTCATAAAATTCTTCCAGGACTCAAGATACGCCGCACACACAATAATGGCTTTCGTCTTGCCTATTGAAAGCAATTCCGCGATGTATTATACAAGTAGCAAAAAGGTAAAAATGTTAAATAATGACGAATTATACTAATGCTTATCGTTTTGATTAACCATTAGTTTTAAATTCAAAAATTTCTCGGCAAACACTCTGCGTATAATTGTAGAACACAAAAGACAGTGCGTATCGTGATAAAATTGCAATATTGAAATATCGTCCGTACGTAATTTTTCCTAAAAGCATATGCTGCGGTACAGAATTTCGTCCATTATTATTATAGGTATTTGAAGGTGCCCCCCCCCCTCCCGACAAGGCAAGTCTCACAGTGACCTGGGAATGCATAGCATACAAATTTTAATTTTCGGAGCCAAAGTTTTGCTCCTTGTTCACAATGAAATGATGACACATAAAAGGTTAAAAACGCCCAGAAATGGGTTTATTGTGTGCGCGGCGTATCTTGAGTCCTGGAAGTATTTTATGAGCGGCTACGTCCTCCTGGAGGGGGCGGCGTTAATCGACGGCCGCCGTTGTTTTTTTTAGCCTTCTTGGATATCAAAAAGGCACTCTGCTACCACAAACGTACAATCGATTATCTGTGTTCGTTCTGCAGCGAACTCAAGATAGGCTGCAGACACTTTAGAAATGGGTTTTCGTGCAAGGGCCTAAACCCATTTCTGGGTGTTTTTAACCTTTTATGTGTCATCATTTCATTGTGAGCTAGGAGCAAAATTTTGGCTCTGAAAATTAAAATGTGTATGCATTCCCAGGTCACTGTGAGACTTGCCTTGTCAGGGGGCACCTTCAAATGCCCATTTTCGTCTGCTCACAAATTAAGCTTGCATTTCAATATTATTGCATAGCCGAATTGGCATCGTAAAATGTAGAGGTATGTTCATATAGTAACTAAGTTGCACTTAAAGTAGTATAAATCCATCACAAAGCTTACGTAAAATCATGGTTAGTTTTGTTTTATGATTTTCGCTGTTATAGAGCAGTGACATTTGCCGCCATATTGGCCGCCAGCTTGGCATCAGTATGGATTTGTGAGGGCACAACTACAAGATGCACTACATAAAAATGAATGGAAAAACAACGGAAGAGTGGATTTCTTAGGCTTAAAATTACGTTGTTTTCTCCAACAACAAAAATTGCGCGTTTTAGGTCTAAGAAATCACTCTTCACAGCATCGGCTTCAGTATGACGCCCTTCTGTTTCTCTCTGAAGTGCCCCTTGCAGCTAACCTATTAAGGCTCCTGCATAGAGTTATATACAATCATACTACGTCGTGTCACTGCCCTATAGAATCGTGCTTGTTTTGCGCTTTACTTAGGTGATAGGATAATTATATGAATGCCCACGTTTCGCAGGGTTACGATAAACAGCAAACCTATTTGCATTGCCTTTGGGACTTAAATGTCAGACAGCGTAAGCGGCAAATGAGCCTTGGCCTTTGAGACTAAAAGCCGAACCTCTAAGTCGAAAGGCAATGGTAACAGGTTCGCACTTGCATTTATTTGTCATTATAAATACAGACTAATTCGAACTGATTCGAACTGCAGCCAGTACCCGCCCCGGTAGCGCAGTGGTTAGAGTGCCCGGCTAGTAAACGGGAAGTTCTGGGTTCGAGTCCCAGTCGGGGCAGCTGTCTTTTCTTTCTTTCTCAGACTACTGTATTGTGTATCCTCACAAGGCCAGTCTTTAATGCAGACTGCTTTCTTCGTTCGAACTGATTTGGCTCTTCATCCAGTTTAAACCGCATTTATATTTGAACTAGATAATTCTTGTTCCATAACCGAATACAAAGAAAGCCTTTCGCTGCACAAAATTCCAAAATTATATTGTGTAATAATCTGTGTAAATCCCAAGGCGCAGATTTTTCTACAATCGAAATTTTCAAAGTGAAGTTTTTGGAAGGCAAGGTGACATTTTCAACACATTCGCAACAGACAAGACTGTGTTGTGAATGTGTTGAAAACGTCAGCTTGGGTGTAGAAAGCTTCAAGAAAAACATGTTTGTTGTGAATAAGGTGTTGCCAATATACCTTTTCTATTCATAAAAGAGTTTGCTGATATATTTTTTACCAGTACTACTAGCATTGTGAACTCTAAACTGTACAAAGAAATTAGCTCCTTCTAATACTTTCGTACCATGCCACCAAGCAGTAGTTAAAAAAATGCAAAATGATGTGTGGAGTCATGGAGGGGGGGGGGGGGGGAGTTGTCAGGGGCAGCAAAATATATACCGGATCAAATTCGCTACCAACTAAGATACATATACTGGAACTTTAAGAAAATAAAGTACTTAAAAACTGTATAGATGCGAAACTGTAATCTCTTGCATCATTGAACCATAACAACTGGACAAAAGGTGGAATACAGCTAGCCTAAATTAGATTCAAGAAATCAGCCTTCATGCCACCTTCATGTGCAAGAATTATTGAGCTACAAACTGATTTCGTCCAAGTCGGGACATTTGCTTCTCCTCCATAAAAAAAAATGCAGCCAATTTATGGCTTAGAATGTTGATAATTATTGTTAGGCCTATCTGTATATACTGTACTAGCTGTACCCCTGGCGTAACATACGCCGGTCTTGCCGGTTATCGCATACCTGAGCGAAATACTGTAGTGGACAGTATGCCCCCTGCTTCCTCCTCCGAACCCCCCTGCGGCCGACCCCGTTGTATGGTGTGTTTTTTTCCCCCGTGCCCCCCCCCCCCCCTTTCTCGTCCCACCCCGCCTCCCCCATCCCAGACCCGGATTCCCCTATTGAGTGGTCTGAATATCCCCATCCCTGCTTCCCCTCCATTTTAACCCCTGCTGATTTGTTTTTTTATGGAAGTAAATTTTTTTTTCAATGGAGGACGCTCAATTGCCCGTTTCTCCCTTCTGATAGCAAGCGCAATAAATCCAAAACGGTCATGCATGCAGTGATTGTTACTGAACCAACTTCACATTGTTTGACATTGTCAGTCACTCGCCCTCTTTCATTATAGTGCATAATGATGAATTTTCTTGCCCAACCTAAGCGTATTATATACATAGATAGATAGAAGATAGATATTTCGCTTAGGAGCAGACTTAAATATTATTGTGAGCAAACTTGATGGAGGTATTGTTATAGGGAGGATTAAACAAACGAAGCTTCAACAATCAGCGGGCTCATTCTTGCCACGGTAGCAAAGAAAAAGGGCGAGCGGACAATGAGAACGGATATGCGCTCTAACAATTAGAAACAGACACTATTGCTTCAATAATGCTGACTATTAGAGCCGAGTTGAAGCAGCGGGAATCAGCTAGACCAGCGTATGTAACGCCGGGGAACAACTAGTTAATATTATTTTAAATAAATTTCATGGAGCCGTGGTTCATCTGTATCAAATTGATCCTGTAGGTGAACAAGCTAGTTTTAAACCTTATTAACATTTTGGTTTTTAGCTAGGGTCCCCTTCCAGTCTGACTGCACCATCACTTTCTGTTAATTAGGGCGAACTCGGCAACTGCACAGAAGTGATGACTAAATTCCTCGTAGTTACATTCATCGTATTTATGGCCTATTTATCTCTAGTCTTACCGTTGCTGTGCCCAGAACTGCCCAGTTAACTTGTGCACGAACATCGGAACCGAAATACCCAGTTGCAGAGGAAGACATCCTTTGCAGTTTCGGAACATCAAAGTAGGACGCCACACCTCAAACGTTTCGTCACCGAGTCGAATCCACATGTCGTCGAAAGTCGTGTTAGGATTAATTGGCAAACGTGTGTCATGCCAGTATATTGTCAAAATGAGATCCACTTCTATTTCCTGAAAAAAAAAATGGGTTTCTTGATCTTCAATACCCTGGAAACATTTCTTCATGCACTTTAAAAACATAATATTATTTTCACTGCGAAGCAGTAATAATTTCTCACTTCAGGGTAAGTAGACCAACCTGTCAAACATGTAATCTTGCATAGCGGATGATTTAACTTTTTAGCGAACATTTCTTGTTGCATTTTGAACCAATACATTTTAACTGAACAGTGTTTGAATTTGAAAACGCTCAAGAAAGCTGCATTTCTGTTTAACTATCTGAAAGTTTTCAGTGGCAACAGAGCTTATCGATTTTGTGGTCACCAGGAAAACCTGCTCTAAATTATGAGATCTTTTACGTTATCGAAATAATAACGAAGTCACTAGCTCACCTGTTTAAGTAATGACATTTCTGAAATAGCCCACACATCCATGTGAACGAGGATGGTTAGCGGCTTGAAATTCTTGTCTGTGGAAAAAAGATTCATTCATTTTAACTAAGGGTTTGTTTCTGACAATTACAATACAATGACTGCGTAGCGAACCACTGCTGTGTAATTAAAATGTTTGCTGCCCGTATTTGATTGGATTCCACTTGTACGCTACGTACATGATACTCGAAACGTTTATAATTGAGTATCGTGTACGTACAATGGGAATCCAATCCAAGGTGGGCAGCAAGTAATGTAAAATATAACGGTGCAACCAGGCAGATTACTGGTTGTACTTGCTTAAGCTTTTAATATTGGCAAAACTGGATTTTTCCAGTGTTGGGTTCAATTGGTAATCAAATTTAGTTGTATATCCTTTATGATGAGGTACTAGTAAGAACTGAAATTCAGATTTATCACTATTGAATGCTCAAGGAAGTGCAACGAGTATTTTTATTTTCTTATCGCGCTGTTATTGGAATTCCCAGAAAGCTAACGATTAAAAGCACTGGATGCACTCTACGTGTCAACCAATATATTAAACCTAATTCGCAAATTTTCATTTCACGTCTATCAAGGGAACAATTAAACAATTAACCAATTAAAAGCGCTACTCAGCCACAGCCATGTTCATTAGGGACCTCAAACAGTAATTTCTCATAGCCTTAATAATAATTCTCGACTAGCAACTGACAAAATTCAAATATTTCTCCTCCTTTTATTGCCTAGCAACCGCATGCTATGCAGATAGCCCTATTTTAAACAAGCATCTCATCTGAAACAAACACTCTGGAAATTTAATTTCACGAATTTCAAACAGACAAAGAACCAAACAGTAATTGTTTATTGTATTGTATACTATGCTACGGCATTATCTTTTTTCATTAAAAATGTATTAAACGATCATTTTACCTTGCCAATAAATCATCCAATGACTTCAAGGAGAGTCACCATTACCGTAAATAATGTCGTTTAGTGCTGCAACACCGGGAACTCTAATAGTGACAACAGTACCACGTTTTTGTGCATGCGGCTAGCAAAAACATGGCACTGTTCTCATAATTAGAGGTCTCGGTGTTGCATCACTAAACGTATAATCAACGTAAGAGTGTATTTCTTAGCGTGTGTTTTCAGCAGGCCTAGCGGCAGTTTTGAAATGTTTTGGTGACTATGCTGCAATGCTATGCCAAAGCGAGCGTCAAGCCTATATAAGATAAAGGTAACCACAGTATATCTGCGCGTAACGTGGATGTTTGCTTCATAGTTATAATGGAATATCTTATCTAAAACTGAATAAAAGCTGAATTAATTCACAACATAAAGTTAAATAAGTTCCTCTTAAGTTGAGTGAGTACCAAACCGAATTATGACAATTTTTCTGTCATATCACGTCCATTTTTTTTTTTTTACCTGTGATATTTGGAATTGGTGCTTCGTGTCTTTTATAGTCGTCAGGGTAGATGAAAATTTTCTCTTCGTTAGCATTACAGTCATTCTGCAACGCATTAACTACAGGCAAGTGGATTATTACCATCGTCAGAATGAACATCAGCATTTTGATTACAGACAGGATTTAGCACTCACTGCAGTGCCGGATATGTGACCTGCAGAATCAAAATAAAATATACGGTCGTTATAATTCATCTAACCACACCGTTAACATCACTCACTCTATTAGCGTCGGCCTAAGCTTCGTATCGTTTAGTCAACTGGTTAAACCACCGCAATATGAATTTACATATTATTATACTATTTTAGGTTCTGGTTGGCCACTCCAAAAGCTGTATTTGATGATCGTTTTCAATCGCCTGTCACGCGTGTGCACCAACGTTGGCGGTGACTGGAACCTTGTACACGCATTGAGCGGCTGGCGTACATAATGTCTGCGGCGTTAGGCCTAACCCTAGCTTTGGCTGTCGGTACGAGTTGCTACTGACAAGATACGTCTTACCGTTCTCTGAGATAGTCCAGTGGCAATGCCGGCCTCTTGAATTTGTTGTTTCAGCATCCGTGTTGAGTACAGAGCCTTGATGTATTTTAAGACATTCCAAACAATCTTCCTAGTCTGTAAATTCAAGGGTTTTTCACGTTGGGAAATCGATGAAGCGAGCGATACGGTAGCCATATTGGTTCGTCTGCTCGAAGAGAAATTTTACCAGGCATGATCAATCCATTTTCCGAAAATCCTCGCGAATGGCCAACCAGAATCTAAAATAGTATAGGAAGTTGTTTTCGAGTTGTTACTCCTGGTTTCTTCACCATACTGCCTATATTTTCGGCAGTTTCTATAGTAAAAATCGTTTTATGTTGAAAATGTTTATTACACGTGGAACTTTCATTCATATTCCATGTGGTTTTATTTGTACTATGCAATGAACAAGGTGCCGACAGCAGGGACAATTTTGCAATTTTATTTGATAAACAATGAGGTTTTGTCGGCGCGTGCTTCTTACATGTAATGTTGGTGATAATAGATAATCTCGAACCACTGTGATCATTGGCGGTTTCACGGTTGGCATCACCGGGTTTACTTCTCTCCCTCACTACACTTCTTCCTCCTACAAAAATGTCTAGTAAGGTTCAAAATATTAAGCTGTTGGATCTAAACGAGGGTTAGTTTGCGTCAGTTTACTCCAAGAAGTTTATAAAAATTTACATCAGCAAGACTTAATTATATTCATCGAGACGTGGTCACTAACTATAGAGCAGCGTCAAGTGACGTCATATTGGCTACGAGACACCATTTGGAGGTAATAGCTACAAGGTGCACTAGATTAAAATGTAACGGAAAACAACGGCACTTCTAGTCAAGACAGTGCTTTGAGAGCGGATTTCTTAGGCTTAAAAGAACGTTGTTTTCTCCAACAACAAAAATCGCGCGTTATAGGCTTAAGAAATCCAGTCTAATAGCATTGGCTTCAATAAGACGATCTTCCTTTCTCCCTCCAGTGCTCCTTGCAGCTAACCCAGTTACTGGCTCCACCATAGAGTTATACACAATAATACTACGTCGTGTCACTGCCCTATAGCCGACTCTTGATAGTTACTTGAACTTCAGTAGGAGTACCTTGAGTACATAAAAAAATGAGATTGCATTGCGAGAATCAGAGGAACAGGTATTACTTGAACAAGGTAGGGGTATAGACTTGTCCAGGAAAGGACCAACAGAAACAACAAAAAATTATTAAAAGCCAAAACTAAAGCTAATACTGCCTCAACCTCATCGTGGAGGAAACTAAATTAACACTGGCGATAGCCAGTGTTAGTAAGGGTCGACCTAGGACCTCTGTGTTAAACTCTCAACTTTGAGAGCTTATAACTCCGTCAAAAGTAAACATATTTAAACCAAATTTGGAATCTAGCCTTGACTAGTAAAGGCCTGTCTGCAGTCCAAAAATTGTGAAATTCGGTCCAGCCAAACCCGAGATTCAAACAAGGGCCAAATAGACAACTTCTTGTTCAGCTTCTTGTTGTTGTTGTTGTTGTTGTTCTGGGGATACTTTCGTCTGTCCTCTCTACAGGTCAAACCATTTGTCCTATAAAGCTGGTTCTTAGCTCATTTTACAGGTATTGCTCTGTAGATGTGCCCTTTTCATAAGGCCTTTTCTAATTGGTCAAGTGGTTCAGGGGTTACGGAGCTCTAAACCACCAGATTGATTGTTTTACATTGTTTTAAACATTGTTATTATGCAACAATACCAATTAGCAAACATCAGCTGCGAGACATAGACTGAAGATTAAAGGATTTGTTTCTATTGTTAACATTGGCGATAGCTAGATTAGTGAGGGTCAGCCTAGGGTCTCTTGTGTTAAACTATCAGCTGTGACCGTCAACTGCACTGTTTTACAGTTTAGCTGCAATTCTAAAAGTAACACGAATTAATAAACAAAAACGGAACGTTAAATGTTTAGAGTAAGGATCTAA